>JACEFZ010026118.1:247500-282500 GCA_014155875.1 Cepaea nemoralis
TACTTCTTCTTTTCCACTCTCCACATTGTGTATCCCATATAGCATATACAGCAAGAAAACCAATATAGTTGTCTGTTGTTTTTATTTTTGGTTCGCTCGCTTTGGGTTCAACCGTAGTCCTTACACACGCTACTTCTAGCGCACCGGACTGATTTTACTGATTTTTGTGTTGATTAGTTTTCCGTATAACCAGTGTCTGTCGCCACTTGGCTAATCCACTCCGACTTCAGAGCTTGTTGTAATGTACGTCCCCAAGTCAAGGACGAGAAGCCAACACAGTAAGTCCGACAGTAAGTCCAACAGTAAGTCCAATTGACCGGTGTAGAGGTTGAACCCACTACCTCGGCATGAGCGCAACGGAAGTTTAAGCGCGAGGGCTCTTATCCATTGGACCATGCTGATCGCCAAAAGAGCTGTTGACATTACAGAATAACAGAAGCGAACACAAAATCACAAAACCATTTGCCAAAGGATATGGAATACAAAACAGGGAGTGGAAGATTGGACTCAGTCGTTGATAATACCTCTTCAAAAGAAAGGAAATCCCAAAATGTATCAGAATTAGAGAACCGTTAGCCTTATCAGTGAACCGTGTAAAGTAATGTTAAGTGTACTGTTGAATAGAATCAAATATACATCAGAAGAATTCCTTTTCGGAGAACATGCTGGGTTTATGCTATTTAAAGTGATTCAGAACAAATGTTCACAACGGGAGTGATGACTGCAAAACATCTACGATATTGATGCGAACTATACCGTAGCTTCATAGATTTTACAAAGGCCTTTGATCGAGTCTGATATGAAGGGTTATGTTCACAATAATGCGAACATTCAGCTGTGATACTCCAGTGACTTGCCGGCTGACGTGGGCGATCATGCATCTCCACATATTGCGACCTCCGACGGAATGGATCAGTTCGGGTGTTGACACCCTTCCGTGCCATGACACAAAACTGTCAAGAATCTTTTCATGCTGTCTTCCTCTATCTTTCTTTCTGCAAATATTTCCGGTTGTCACAACACGTTCAAGTTTTTGCCTTCAAATAACGTAGCCAAAAATCGACGATTGCCTCTTTCTGATGTGTGTGTTAAGTTGTCTTTGCGACCAACATATACATCACTGAAGCACTTTGCATGGTACGCATGGCCGAATGGGTAAGAACCGGTGTTCTTAAACATTCGTTGTGCTGATGCTGAGGTAAGCGGTTCAATCCCTACACCGGACAGCTGGACTAAAATGTTGACCTGTCATCCTTGACTTAGGGTTGTAAATTACAAGTACCTCTGCAGTCGGAGTGGGTTCTCCTGATGGCGAGGGACACTGTTAATAGGGAAAGCTAATCCACACGCACAATTCAGTCCAGCAGTACTATAAATTGTGTGTATGGACTACGCTTGAGTTCAAAGCGAGAGAGCGAAAAAAAAAGTGAAGCACTTTACAACGTGCAAACTGTGCTACCCTTACAAATAACATTTAACAATTCTTTTCAGTACAAATGTAGGAGTTCGACACACATGTTACTTGTCTCAGTCGCTTTGTGACATATATCTAGAACTCAATTTGATGCAGAATATTAACGATCAAAACAATCTTTAACCACTGCGCATGACGTAAAAGGCAACTCTAGGGGGTAATTATGAGAATGCCAATCTAACACCGTAGGAAAAACATCAGCCAACATCCGATCAACCACGAACATGCCTACAAAGGGCTTAGAATGCGCGGCTATAGGCTAGGAGTCTGAAGGATATAAAAAGGAGAAAAAGAATATTGAATAGCTGGCCAGGCCTGACAACATGCAAGTCATATATATGGGACCTGCTGATCACACTAATCTATTGGCAGAAACAGAACTCCAAGAACTCTCCGTGAGATTAGAGAACATGTCAAAGAGTCTAATAAACGCATATAAAATTTGAGGCTAGAACAATGTACCAAATACATCTCAAAGAGTGTAAAAGAACAAATATGTATCAATTACTACAAAGAAAGCACTTTACAACACAATCTTCCTACCAACTCTGTGTTACCAATGCCAAACCTGGATAATGACAGAAAAAGAGAAAAGAAAATCACAACAGAAATGAAATTACTGAGAAGAATACTCAATGTATCAAGAAGAGATAAGATCAGAAATGAAGAAATCAGGACTAACGTGGGGGTTACAGCAGCGCTAGATTTTATTAGAAGGCAGCAAGTCAAATGGTTTTACCATGCAAGTGGGTTAGCAACTAACAGTATACCATAACAAGCAATGATGTACAGACCAGAGGGAAGCAGAGGAAGAGGCCGACCACGTAACGATGGACGCAGGGAATAACAGAGTCCATGGGAATATCGATACGTGAAGTCCATAAGCGGGCATTCTCCCGCTGTTTATACTTCACCTCGACACCGCAAGGTACAAGAGGAACATGATGGGCTGAGATGAGAGTGTAAAAGAGTATGTATTTATTTTCTTTTACTATATGCATCGATGGTAGTTCAAGTAAAGAGATCACTAGACTCGAGATCACCCCACCTTTCATGACACGACTAAATTCTGTATGGAGAAGCAACATCAGTTTCTGTCAAGATCAGACTGTACAAGTTACCTGTAGTGTCTATTCTTCCCTGTGGTTGTGAGAGTTGGACTCTGCAGAAGCAGAACGGAGAGTCCTCATTTGGAAACAAATGCTTTAGGAAAATTCCACGTGTATGGCATGGGCTGTACATAATAATTGTTTTAGAAAACGCTATTTAAGTAAGTATGGGCGATACAAAACAATGCTTTAGGACAACTATATGTGCATAGCATGGGCAACATAAAACAAATGCTTTAGGAAAACTCTATGTGTATGTTATGGGCAGTATACAATTAATGCTTTAGGAAAACTCTATGTGTATGTTATAGGCAGTATTAAACAAATGCTTTAGTAACAATCAATTTCTATGGTCTGGCAGTACAAAACAACTGTCAGAGACAAATTCACAACATATACAGGCCACCAAAAACCAGTGGCGAAAGGTCGGCAGTTTGCCTGGGCTGAGCATGCCATAGACATCCTCTTAAAGGTAATCATTTGAAGGCAAACAGAGAAGAGAGTGGCAGAGAAAAGCCTGGAATGATAATATTAACGGGCGGAAAGGATGTAAGACGCCCAGACTGATGCGCTTTGATGGGAAGAGAGCGGCGGAGGACTCTGATTATTGATGCGTCCATCATGGCATTCCTACCAGGTCCGGTGTTATGAGATTGGATGAGGTGAGATGAGATCAGATGAGATGGGATAAGATGAGATGCGTTTAGAATTAGGGGGAATAATTTTTTGAAACTTTATGAGATAAGAGGAGATGAGATGGGATGAGATAGTGAGATCAAATGAGATAGATAAGATGAGATAGATAAGATGAATAGAGATGAGATGATATGAAGTGAGATTAGATTAGATATATAAGATGAGATGAGGTGAGATGAAATAAAAATAGATGAGATAAGATGAGGTGAGATGATCTAAGACTGTGATGTGTTGAACTTTGAAGAAATTTGAAGGTTTTATTCTGCACTTAAGTTTGGAGGGAATTTGATAATTCTGTTGTGTGATTTACTTTGTGGTGAATTACATGATTGTATTGTATGCATAACTTTAGAGGAAATAAAATGAATAATTGCATGCATAACATTATTCGAAATCAAATCAATTATTTTATGTATAACATTATACGAAATCAAATGAATTATTTTATGCATAACTTTAGAGGAAATCAAATTAATTATTGTATGTATAACTTTCCGGTTAGCGGGGTAGGGGTATCCCCTATCAAAAGAGATGTAAGACGTCTCCTTTCCTCCGCTAGTCTACGGAACACCCTTGAGCAAGGTGGAGTACCCGTTTAGCCCCCCCCCCCCCCAATCAGGGTTACGTGAAGCCATGGAAGCAGGTGGCGGATGGAGTGTGAGAGCAGCCGACAGATTGTTGTTGGTTATGGTCATACACTCTGCGGCGATAGCCAGATGATCTCATCAGTAGAGACAATGGCTATGGCCACCGACAATACAGTCACTGCCCAGAAGGAAAGCAATGGCAAACTACCTTCTGCAAAACTTGCCAAGAAACCATAATAATCATGAAAGAAAATATAATAAGAAAGAGATCTGGTGGCGAGACCTCCCGGCAAAGCAGATCAGATAACACTGGGGAGGAGTGTGACACAGGGACCAGTACTAGTAATCGTGATGACGGAGTTAATCCTGACTGTGTTACCAAGGAAATCCCATGTGTCAGACTAAGAAACAGAGTGAGAATAGGAACGTGGAATGTGAGAAGTCTGAATGAGGGGAAGCTTAAAGTAGTATGTGATGAGATTGAGAGGTTAAATATTAATATTTTAGGAATTAGTGAACATCGTTGGAGAGGCAAGGGATATTTTGCAACTGAAAATGGAAGTCATTGCATTTATTCTGGTAGAGACGTCGGAGGCCAGAGTGGAGTGGCATTTTGTTTAGATAAAACAACTGCAAAAGCTTTAATGGGATATAACCCAGTTAGTGATAGAATCCTCACTATTAAATTTAAAGGCCGTCCAAAAAAACACAACGCTCATACAGATATATGCTCCTACTTCAACAGCAGAGGAGGACGAAATTGAAGATTTTTACAACACACTGCACTGCAAGACACGTTAAATAAGATTGGTCATAATGATATAGCAATAATAATGGGAGATTTTAACGCAAAAATAGGTACAGGAAGAGCTGAAAATGAGAGACACGTTTTATGAAAATTTGGACTGGGAAATAGAAATGATGCAGGTGAAATGAGTTAACGATAGCCAACACACTTTTTAAACAACACCCAAGAATACTCTTCACATGGAAGCCCCCGGACAGTATTACCAAAAATCAGATAGATTATATTTTAATACAGAGAAGGTGGAGGTCAAGCATAACATCTGCAAAAACCCTACGAAGTGCAGACTGTGATACAGATCATCAGTTATTAGAAGCAGATCTGAAATTAAAACTCAAAAAGCTTACCCGAGGACCAAGGCCACTTCGTTTTGATCTCACAAAAATACCAGATGCATACAACGTAGAAGTTAGGAATCGTTTTGGGGTCTTGATGTCTGTACAAGAGGAAATGGCACCTGATGAACTGGCAGTACAAGCTAGAGATATCTTGATAACTGCAGCCAAAGATTTAATGAAACAGAAAGGAGGTGAATCCGATAACAGCAGGATGAAGTATAAATCTTTAACTCGAGAAATAAGAAAGAACACAAGAAAGGACAAAAACCAGTAGATACAAGATTGCTGTACCAGAATAGAGCAATATCATAAGACTGGAAGAGATTACGAAATGTTCAAAGAAATGAAGTTATTGACAATAAATATTCAACCTCAATTGAATGTTATCTGTGACAAGATGGGAAATACCTTAACAGAATCTAGACAAATTCTAGAAAGATGGCAGGAGTATCGCAGTGGAATGTATGATATGAGTGACAGTGAGGATATGAATGAGATACATGAGCCAATGACAACAGAGACAGAACCTGAACCCTCATTAGATGAAATTGCATGGGCAATAAAGAACCTGAAGAATGGTAAATCACCTGGATGTGATGAGATACCAGCTGAACTAATTAAAGCGGGAGGAGAAGAAAGCATACAAATTTATCACGCATTATGTAGAAAGATATGGAAATATGGTATTTTGCCAAAAGATTGGAAGAGAACTATCTTCATTCCAATACCAAAAAAGGACAACCTGAAATTATGCACCAACTATAGAACTGTTACCTTGATCAGTCATGCAAGTAAAATTCTACTACAAATTATAATGGGAAGACTTCGTAAGACAATTGAAGAAGAAATTAATGTGGTTCAAGCTGGATTTAGACAAGGAAGAAGAACAAGAGATCACATTCTCAACATGCGTTTAATAATAGAGAAGTGCAGAGAATATAATGTAAACCTATTCTCATGTTTTGTGGATTATTCAAAGGCATTTGACTGTGTACAACATCAGAAACTTTGGGAAATCATGAGGAACATGGGCTTTCCACCACATGTAATACAACTCATAAGATGGCTCTGTCTAGATAGACCAACAAACAGCGGTTAGAATAGATGGCGAGACATCAGATTAGTTTGACATCAAGCAAGAAGTCCGTCAGGGATGAGTGCTGTCCCTTTATTTGTTTAACCTGTACGCTGAAAATATAATGAGACATTAGGAGATGATATAAATAGGGAGCTATATGATGCCCTAAATATCGGTGGTCATGACATACCAGAGATTCGGTATGCTGATGATACAGTATTACTATCCACAACACAGAATGGCATAGAAAACCTAATAGCTTCAACCCAATTGAATAGTGAGAATCACAACTTATATCTTAACATAGAAAAAAACAAAGATAATGCATACAGATAAAACAACTGTGGAGAAAGAAATATATGTTAATGAGGAAACATTGGAGGTCGTGGAAAATTTTGAATATCTTGGGCCATTGATTACCAACAACGGTGACACAATGAAAGAAATTAAACGCAATTGCTCTTCAAAGACTAAAACAAATGAATAAATTATACAGTGGGACAGACAGAACTACAAAAATTAGATTTTAAAGAGCATGCATCTTTCCCATTGCAACATACGCCTGTAAGACCTGGACACTTACTCAGGGCCGGATTTAGACTTGATAAGGCCCTAAGCTATTTGAAATATGGGGCCCTTTATATGTCCAGATATTCTATGTCAGTGACAAATTGCTCACAATATTTTTTTGGGGCCCCCACTTTCTTGGGGGCCCCAAGCTATAGCTTGTGTAGCTTATACGTAAATCCCGCACTGCACTTACTAAACAAGCTGAACAGGGCATAAATGGATTTGAATATAAATGTTATAGATGAGTTCTAAGAATATCGGGTAAAGAAAAAAAAAACAAATGCATCCATACTTCAAGAGCTGAATATTGAAGAAGATTGGCTATTAAAGACGATAAAAGCAAGACAATTGAAATATTTTGGTCACTTGAAACGTCACGAAAGTTTGGAGAGAACAATAATGGAAGGGTATATACATGGGAAGAGAGGAAGAGGAAGGCCAAAGAGAAGATGGGTGCAGGATGTGGCGGATGATCTCCAGATGGGTGTATCGGATGCGGGACATCTTGCTTATGATCGATAGGTTTTCCGGAAGGTTGTTATGGGAGCGAGGTTCTGCAAAGGACATGCTACTGAATGAATGAATGTATAACTTTAGAGGACATTAAATGAATTATTATGTGGATAACCTGAGAGGAAATCAAATAAAGTATTCCCGGGAAGGTTAACCCGGTCAACAAATGCCCGCAGAAGTCGGATGTGTCGGCCTAACGGCGCAAGAACGCAACTCTGCTGTAAACAGGCACAACGCAGTCACATCCGAAAAAAAAAAAATCCGGATGAACGCAGAAGAATAAGAAATAAAGTATTCTATGTATAACTTTAGAGGAAATCAAATGAATTATTGTATGCATAACTTTAGAGGAAATCAAATGAATTATTGTATGCATAACTTCATAGTAAATCCTAAAATTATTGTATGTATAACTTTAGAGAAAATCGAATCGTATGTGTAACTTCAGAGAAAATCCAAGAATTAGTGTAGGTATAAATTTATGGAAACTCAGGTGAACTATCCTATGTATCACTGTAGACGCTAATGAATGGTTGTAAAGTACGCATAAAGTTAAATGGAATAATTTTAATTATTTTATTAGAGGAGAAAGATAATTCAGATTACAACAACAATATTAATATACATTTTAAAATACTAACAAATAAGGAAAACTATACAACTGTAATTTGTTACATAATGACTCAAGTACATTTTTAAGAATTTGGGTAATTTAATTTCACGCGATTCTTAAAAAATAATGCTGAAAAATACACCCAGTGACATGAATGTTTTTTTTTGGTTTTGTTTTGTTTTTGCCATATTCATTTAAATAAAACATGGAATTTATAGAAATAAACTCCTTGAGTTGGCGTTAAAATTACATTTAGTGACGTAGGGATTATCTGAACGAAAGTTTAAAGAAGTATTATCACTAGAGCATGGAATTGTAGAACATTATATATATATATATATATATATATATATATATATATATATATATATATATATATATATATATATATATATATATATATATATATATATATATATATATATATCTTCTTCTTCTTCAGCGTTCCGAGCCATTGAGGTTCTTTGCTGCAAATACAATCCGTCTCCATTCGTCTCTCTGGTGGACCTTCTCTTGCCAGTCGTTGATTCCAAGTGCTTGTAGGTCTGTACATGTATTATCTCTCCACCGCCTTCTTGGTCTACCTCGGGGTCTACGGTCATTTATTTCCTGAGTGTAAGCGAGTTTTGTTTCCCTATTATCTTCCATTCTTTCTATATGCCCCAGCCATTGTAGTCTATTAGCCTTCATGATACCAGTGATTAGCGGGGACTTAAACAGATCATAAATGTCTTTGTTACTTCTTCTTTTCCACTCTCCACTTTGTGTATCCCTAATGGGTCCAAAGATGCGTCTTAAAATTTTGTTCTCAAAGGTTTGTAACAAGGCTTCGTCTCTTTTCGTTGTACTCCAGGTTTCAGAGCCATACAGCACAACTGGTCTGATCAGTGTTTTGTATATTGTGGTTTTGGTGTTACGAGATAGCGCCTTTGATTTTAGTAGATGTTGTAGTGCATAGTATATCTTATTTCCAGAGTTGATTCTAGTTTGTATTTCTTCCCTTATGATGTTGGAGCAGTTGAAGATCGTACCCAGGTATTTGTATGTTTCCGTTCTTTTAATGGTCATATTATCTATTTGTATGTGGCCAGAGTTTCTAGCCATTCCGTCTCTTGAAATTACCATATATTCTGTCTTATCTTGGTTGATAACCAGCCCCATCTGTTGGGCTTTTTCCTTTAAGTGAGTCAATATTTCCAATGTCTTTTGTTCACTTTGCCCTATAATATCTATATCATCTGCATAACCAAGCAGCTTGGATGTTCCTCCAATATCACATTCCTCCTTTACCTTCCTTACAACTTTCTCTAGAGCCAGATTGAAGAGTAGCGGCGATAGTGCATCACCCTGTTTCAAGCCAGATGTTATTTGGAAGGGGTCTGATTTCCTGCCTTTATATGTTACTATATTATAAGAATCTTCCATGCATAGTCTGGTCATGTTGATTAACTTCCTTGGTATTCCAAATTCCTGCATAGCATTCAATAGACTATTCCTATGGACACTATCATAAGCCTTTTTAAAATCCACAAAAATGTTATGGAGATCTCTTTTATATTCCCAATGTTTCTCGGCTATTTGTCGTAAGATAAATATCTGATCTATTGTTGATCTGTTTTGTCTAAAACCCGCCTGGTAGTCACCTAATATATATATATACTAGTATCACATGGGATTCTGAGATAAGTAGCAAATTGTTTTTCTTTTTGTTTCATTTTATGTTTATAGTTCTCATTTTTTAAAATTTCATCTTGTCATTCTTCGCATTTCGTTCTCACACCTTCATGTAGTCACTGGTAGTGTCTTTCCAGTGTTTTATATGCTGTGTTTTGTGTATGTATTTGTTTGCTGATGAAAGCTGGACGCCGTAACATCCTGTTTTCCATAACTGTATTCTGTTAAGCTGCATTACTTTGTATTATTTTATACTGTTAGTGCTAGCTAGTAAGCAACTTTTAAGGAAAACAAACCATAACTTTGTAGTGATGTTAAAAAAAAAAATATTATCCGTTACTTCCTGTGCTGTTTGAAGGAGCTTACCAGTGATAAAACCAGACTAAGTGACAAAATGATATCACTTTTGTTTTTGAAAACATCAAAATTATGTTATTTGTTTTTAAACTGAAATTGTGAGACTGGCAGTGACGACTGAACATGGTATTCTGGGTCACACTACCCATATTTTGTGTTACTGGAGCCGGTCGGCGTCGAAGCATTTGTGTGATTAGTAAAGTTTGTTGCATATCCTCTACAGGACGTCGCAGTCATCCCCAGCATTTTGTTTTATGCTGTTTGTGATTTCTTGACGAATTTACGTTCAGTAGCTTGCCATTTATTTCTGAACAACCGGCACACATACCATGTAATGAAAACCAACGCAAGTCGATCGCTGCCAAATCGCCTGCAGGTGTGTTTCGAAAGTGGTATGCAGGCTTACGAATTCCTTACTTAATCCGTTCTCCTCATAGCCGACATGGTCAGTAAATATAGTTACATTTTGTATTCATTTTAAATATTGTACTAAATGTGTCTTAATTATTCAGTCTGTTTTCCTAGTATTACGCTAATGTCAACAGGGGCGAAGTTTATATTGTTTTGAGATGAAAGAGGAGGTGGGAAGGTGGGGGAAGGGAAGGGAAGGTGATATTTGAGGTCATATGTGGTCATCTTCTTGTTTTAAATTCCTGCATTTTTACATAATTTGTAGGTCCTAAAGGTCCCCGCTATTAGTCACCATAAACTGGACGTGGCATTGCGCGGCAAATTTCGCTGCTAATTCTATCAGTGCTGGACTGAATTTTGCATGTGGGTTAGGTTTCCCTATTAAGAGTGTCCATCGCTATCAGGCGAACCCACTCCGACTTCAGAGGCACTTGTATTTGACTTAAAACGTAGTGGACACAAGGTGCTAAACCTCTATTTTCATAAATCAAGGGCACTCGAGAGATGACATGGTCACAGAACACCGGATGCTTTCATTTCACAAGACATTTTCTGGTATCAATTTTACTTGCAGATTTCAAAACCCCCAGCGTGTGTTTTCTCCTCTGCCCAGGATGTTCTAAACATTCTTCTAGCAAAAATCCACATCTCATCTGCCTACAATTTCTCCGCTATTTTATCACTTATTGTCAATACAGGAAAACTGGGCAGACACAACATTTTAAGTATGTGGATTTTGTACTTGTTTTGATAAAGTTTTTGTTCATGATGTATCTCATATCTGTAAATTAATCTTTCTGTAAATGCCTCTGAGTTGCAGAGCTAGGTATTCAGAACGACTGAATTGTTTATTTGTATATATAAACATACACAGACACACATATAAATATCTTATATCTCATATATTATATATTTTTTCATCCACATATTTTTTTCTTCTTTTTTCTTCTTCTGTCGGATGGGAAATTGTTATCGGTACAAAAAGAGATGAAATCTAACAAACATTCTTGTTGCTCAATGCTTCTTATCTTCTTTTTATCTTCCTCCATTTACCTCAGTGAAGTGTTGGGGGAATGAGAGAAAGAATTGATGTAAGGATCTTTTATGCGCTATTTCCATCTTTCCAATGCGCTTTGTAAGTTGGTCGTCATGTCTATGAGGTTTTTCATGATACCATCACACCATCTTTTGCGTGGTCTTTCTCTGCTGTGCATCAATCATATTTCGTCAATGTGGTTCTTTGTGGAAGAAGACAAGAACCAGGGCATGCTTGTGTGGTGCCCAAATGATTTAATTTATTCTTTTTTATTGAATTGCATGACTGGTTCCAGGCCTAGTCTTCTTCCAATTTTCTTATTCATAATTCTATTTATCACAGTTACTCCGGCAGCCCTTCTTAGGCATCTCAACTATGTTGTTATGATTTGCGCTCATTAGTTGCAGTAATCCTCCATTCCTGATATTGGTTGCATAATGTTGGCCAAAAAATACAAAAAATAGTTCTTATGAGATTTGCTTTAGTTGTTTTATATATATATATATATATATATATATATATATATATATATATATATATATATATATATATATATATATATATATCTTATATATAAATGCGTCAGAAGTGGTGCTTTTGTCACAGTACTCATTTGTCTTTACACAACGCATGATGATGTCTTTATCAATTTGAAGATAAGATATACTCCAGATATTTAAATTCGCTCGCTTGTTTTATTCCCGAGTACTTTATTTTTATTGACATAACTTCTTCTGCTTGCCCATCACTATTCTCTCTCTCTCTCTGTTCAATCATTTTTTTCGTTTTATATTTCTCACATTTAGTATTGCCTTGACATAGATGGTTTCGAAGTTTCTCTTAATTCTCAGCTAATAAGACTTGGTCGTCGGCAAATAACAATATAAAAATGTGAACCTATCCTCATATTCGCCCTCATATC
The DNA here is from genome assembly GCA_014155875.1 of Cepaea nemoralis. Lineage (NCBI taxonomy): Eukaryota > Metazoa > Mollusca > Gastropoda > Stylommatophora > Helicidae > Cepaea > Cepaea nemoralis. The sequence continues at coordinate 259,684 of JACEFZ010026118.1, forward strand.
CTCTTCTTTGCCCTTATATCCTCTTCTTCGCGCTCCTATCATCTTCTTCGCCTTCTATTTCTCTGTATATATTGTTAATTTATTTATTTTGTTTAAATAGGAAAAATAATTAAACAAATTACACGACATGACTAAGAAGCTCGACTGATGAATACAAAATCATAATGTTTTCTTGTTATCCCGTTGACAAAGACTTCGGTCGAAACGTTGGCCGGTATCTATGTTATAAAAAGTAGGGTGAAGAACACACATATTTGTCGTATACCTCACTATAAAACAACACAAACATATATCCTATAAAATACTTACATCCATGAAGCAAAACAGCTGCAGTGTAGAAGGATAATCCAGAACACCACAAGGAAGGGTATTATCCATGTATCTGTAGACACCCTGGCTCGTCTATGGCCCATTTTTCTTCATGGCCAAATCATGGATACTGGATTGTACACACGGAATAAACATAGCCCCGAATTCGATCACCAAAATTACACTAAATCCACAAGCGAACAGATTGGTATACACGGCACTACATGTTAATTCGTTACAATTACGGAAATTTAGTAAATAAGCGTTATTCGTAGTTATGTTTTCCTTAACTACGAACAGTTAAAATATAGCGTTAGTTGTGTTAACTTAACACCGAACCCTAGAAAAATCAATTATTTTGCAACGGAATTATCCGAAAATTGAACAAATATTGGAATAAATCAACAATTATGTAGGATAAATAAAATATAACGTACTATTCCAGCAGGTTTATTGAGAATTATATTAATCCGTTTCTCGCTTTAAGAATGACCTGGTCCGGAGTTGTTGTGTCGTCTGCATTTATGCCCTGAGATCTCTCCCAACTGAAGAACCACTCCAGGACGAGAAACAACCGATAACCGCCGCTCCGCCTGCGTGAAAATGTATCTGATTAGTTCCCTTAGCAGCTCCTCCTACACCATTGAAGTCCCGGTGACTGATAGGGGATGGCCGGTGTGTAAAATTGGCCGTCCGTTACAACTTCATTACCAGTAACATCGTGGAGGGGGGAACAGGGGAAAAACTGGGTTTGGGTTTTGGAGAAGCCAAGTGAAGGAGGGTGGGAGGAAGGGGGTTGTTGTTGAAGGGTTATGTTTATCATGTAGTCAAGAAGACATGCATGAGTGTGTATCAACGGATATCTACTGGAAATTGTTATTTCTCGTTCTGTTCTGGCAAAGTTGCCCTGTTCAACTCCCCCGACTTCTTAATGTATTCATTGTATTTTGCAGTTTTATCGCAATTCGATCAACTTCTTTTGCGTACCTGGAGCGTATTTTCGTTACCTCTAAGATTGCATATCCGTTGCCATCAACCTCGGGGTTATTTTCGGGGTAATTTTGCATTAAGTAGTTTGCCATTGCTTTTTTGAGATACAGCTTAATTGTTCATTTTACTGGTTTCTTTTTATGACATCTGGATCTTTGCTGCTGTGGACACGAGACCTCTTGTCCAGTTTGCGGGATATAGTCCACATGCCCAAAAATTCAGTATCCCAACAATGTTTTTAAACAAAGTTTCTTGCATGACCTTTACAGGACGTCGCAATCAGCCCCAACATGTTTGCCTCTTTGTGATTATCTAGGCAATTTTGTGTTCAGTTAAATTTAGTTGCATATCATTTACAGGACATCGCAGTCAACACCAGCATTTTTTTCTGTTGTAATCTCTTGGCAAATTTACGTTCAGGAGTTTGCCATTGCTTTCTGAACAACCGGCATTCATACCATTTGGTAAAAAAAAAAAAAAACCAATGTAAGATGGACTGCTGCCAAATCGCTCGCAGCTGTGTTTCGAACGCGGATATGCCGGAATACTGACTGCGCCCGTAAATCCTTCGCCACAGAAGTTTGCTATTGGTTTCTAAACTGCCGATACTCATACCATTGTGAAAATCAACGCAAAGCGGTCTGTTTCCAAATAGCTTCCGACCTGACTTCGAACCCGGTATGTCGGGATCATGAAACTGCGTTCACTACATAAAAGCCACAGACGCCGACATTCCTATTATAAATACCACTACATAAAAGCCACAGACGCCGACATTCCTATTATAAATACCACTACATACACGCCACAGACGCCGACATTCCTATTATAAATACCACTACATACACGCCACAGACGCCGACATTCCTATTATAAATACCACTACATAAAAGCCACAGACGCCGACATTCCTATTATAAATACCACTACATAAAAGCCACAGACGTCGACATTCCTATTATAAATACCATTACATACACACCACAGACGTCGACATTCCTATTATAAATACCATTACATACACGCCACAGACGCCGACATTCCTATTATAAATACCATTACATACACGCCACAGACGCCGACATTCCTATTATAAATACCACTACATACACGCCACAGACGCCGACATTCCTATTATAAATACCACTACATAAAAGCCACAGACGCCGACATTCCTATTATAAATACCACTACATACACGCCACAGACGCCGACATTCCTATTATAAATACCACTACATACACGCCTCAGACGCCGACATTTCTATTATAAATACCATTAAAGCTCAAACAAACAAACAAGCAAACAAACAAACGAAAACCAGAAGCGTTTGCAAAATGATTATACCGGGTGTTTGTAAAGTCTCACTATACTTTGTATATAGAACAAATTTGAAAAATGAAGTGCATGACGTCATTAAAACGTGCTAATAAATTCATTATATTAGTTACAATAGTCACTGCTATGGTCTAAAGCTGTTTTGGGGAAGCTGTAAAGTACCTATGAAGTATTCATTATCTCTTGGAAATGTCCACCACGGGCTTCAAGACATGACTGTTCACGTCTCTTCATATTGTCAAATACCTTCTGCAAAGTGTCTCTTGTTATTCCGTGTGTATTGACCGCCATTTCAAAACACCTTTTCAACCCAAAACACAAATTCTTTCTTCCGTTGATAACACCATTCTGTTTGGAATGCAAAGAATTATTCCAGCAGATAACAGCCATTCGCTGCATATTGCTTCACTGTGGACTGTGGAGCCCATTTTTTGATGACGTCATGCAATTAATTTTCACATTCGTTCTACATACAAAGTGTAGTGGTGCTAATAATAACTTAGGAAAAGATCACATGCAAGATTTCACACAAATAAGCCGGCTCCCTGGCCATGATGTTAACGTCTTTCTCCGTAATCCCGTATATTCGCTTGAGTAACGTAACCTGCGCGAGAATCGGTAGCGGTTCTCGTCGCGTTCGTAACTTACGGGGTATGTGAGCCGGTCGCTCAGAAAGCAATGGCAAACTACTGAGCGTAATCTTGCCTAGTACATCAACAGCAGCTGAAAAATGCTGATGTTGACTGAAACGTCCTGTGAGGGATAGGCAATTTAAAAAAAAAAGAAGATAGGTCAAACAATAAACGCAGAAATCACACCAGGAGAAGTTATTAGTGCAGTGGTTCTCAACCTTTTTTGGTCCATGCCCCCCTTCACCATACGTAGAGAGTGTTATTCCTCCCCTTTCGTATTTCCTTCCTATAAATTCCCTCCTCCCCCCGCCCTGTCCCTACATAGTATACGTAAAAATGGAAGCTAACTTTAATAACACATACTAGAACAAGTTTAGACGTCTACATAAAACATGATTTGTGGGTCTACTTACGTTATAAGACGAATATCAGAAGGGCGAGGAGTACAGAACCGTAATGTATGGAGGGAAAACAATATCAAGTAATCGGTTCTTGTATTAACGCAATCTTGAAATAATTTTCATTCCCCGCTTGGAAACCCTAAAATTCCCTCCTATGGGGGAATTCCCACCGGTTGAGAACCACTGTATTAGTACAATAGAAGAATAGTCAACCACGGCACTAGGAGAAGTGATTAGTGCAACAGAAGAACGGTCAAACACGGCACCATGAGAAGACATACTCAGCGATGGAATATTAAGCGAGCCACGGTAGAGTAGTGGGTAGACGCTCGCCTGCCGGCCTGTGGTCGTGGGTTTGAATCCGTACAGAGGCGGGTTTTTTTTAAACATTACCAGGGTTCCCAGGCCGACCAAGCCAATTATGAGTCCCCGGAAATGTTTTGGGAAGTAAAGGCGGCATGTGTGACACTAATCAGATATCCACGAGTTCCCATAGGTCTATAAACATATTTGCTTTATAAAATGAAATGAAATACACAGCAATAAGCATTTAAAATTCAGTGCAGAACAAACTAAAGTTTAGAAAAGTAAAGCATCTGCAAATATTTTCACACCGTAAGGCGTATTATGTAGAGGGTGTAAGCTCAGGAAGAAAGAGATGGGGTGGGCCTGAAGACAGTGGTTGGTGTCTCTGGAACGGTCATGGCTGGCAAACATTTTCGTACCAGGGCTTGCGGGTGTACAAGGAAATGAGCAGGCTGATAGGCTTGCAGGTTAAGGCTACTGTGGAGGGCGGACGTGCCATGGACCAGGCTGATATACTGAATGCTCTACAAGAAGTAACTCGATTGCGAGAACCAAGTGATGACTGTGAATCTTCAACCATGGTCTGACTGCGAGAACAGCAAGTTGAAAAGAAAAAAAAAAAGGTGTAGTGAAACAAGAACACTGTGCAGGAAACCAAAGAAGATTAATAAACAAACACAAAACTGGTGTCGTTAAACGCTACACGCTTCGGGATTTACTGGGGGTGGGGGGGGGGGGGTGTGTGTGTGGAGAATCCAAGCACTTATGGACTGAGTGGTTCGATGTACAATGTGGATGATCTGTAGACTAACTAACTAACTGACTAACTAATTAACTAACTAACTAACTAACTAACTAACTAACTAACTAACTAACGGACGGACGGCCGGACGGACTGACTGACTGACGGACGGACTGAGTGACTGACTGACTGACTGACGGACGGACTGACTAACTGACTGATGGACTGACAGACTGACGGACGGACTGACTGACTGATTGACTGACTGATTGACTGACTGACTAGATTTCAAATAAAAAGGCACTCGATGGGTGAAGTGATTGATATTACACTGACCTCTTTTACTTCCCAGAACATGTTCTAGCACCTATGTTAGTTGACCTCACAGAACATGTTCTAGCACCTATGTTAGTTGACCTCACAGAACATGTTCTAGCACCTATGTTAGTTGACCTCACAGAACATGTTCTAGCACCTATGTTAGTTGACCTCACAGAACATGTTCTAGCACCTATGTTAGTTGACCTCACAGAACATGTTCTAGCACCTATGTTAGTTGACCTCATAGAACATGTTCTAGCACCTATGTTAGTTGACTTCCCAGAACATGTTCTAGCACCTATGTTAGTTGACCTCATAGAACATGTTCTAGCACCTATGTTAGTTGACCTCACAGAACATGTTCTAGCACCTATGTTAGTTGACCTCATAGAACATGTTCTAGCACCTATGTTAGTTGACTTCCCAGAACATGTTCTAGCACCTATGTTAGTTGACCTCACAGAACATGTTCTAGCACCTATGTTAGTTGACTTCCCAGAACATGTTCTAGCACCTATGTTAGTTGACCTCATAGAACATGTTCTAGCACCTATGTTAGTTGACTTCCCAGAACATGTTCTAGCACCTATGTTAGTTGACCTCATAGAACTAGTTCTAGCACCTATGTTAGTTGACTTCCCAGAACATGTTCTAGCACCTATGTTAGTTGACCTCATAGAACATGTTCTAGCACCTATGTTAGTTGACCTCACAGAACATGTTCTAGCACCTATGTTAGTTGACTTCCCAGAACATGTTCTAGCACCTATGTTAGTTGACCTCATAGAACATGTTCTAGCACCTATGTTAGTTGACTTCCCAGAACATGTTCTAGCACCTATGTTAGTTGACCTCATAGAACATGTTCTAGCACCTATGTTAGTTGACCTCACAGAACATGTTCTAGCCCCTATGTAAGTTGACCTCACAGAACATGTTCTAGCACCTATGTTAGTTGACTTCCCAGAACATGTTCTAGCACCTATGTTAGTTGACCTCACAGAACATGTTCTAGCACCTATGTTAGTTGACCTCATAGAACATGTTCTAGCACCTATGTTAGTTGACCTCATAGAACATGTTCTAGCACCTATGTTAGTTGACTTCCCAGAACATGTTCTAGCACCTATGTTAGTTGACCTCATAGAACATGTTCTAGTACCTATGTTAGTTGACCTCACAGAACATGTTCTAGCCCCTATGTAAGTTGACCTCACAGAACATGTTCTAGCACCTATGTTAGTTGACTTCCCAGAACATGTTCTAGCACCTATGTTAGTTGACTTCCCAGAACATGTTCTAGCTCCTATGTTAGTTGACCTCACAGAACATGTTCTAGCACCTATATTAGTTGACTTCCCAGAACACGTTCTAGCACCTATGTTAGTTGACTTCCCAGAACATGTTCTAGCACCTATGTTAGTTGACTTCCCAGAACATGTTCTAGCCCCTATGTTAGTTGACTTCCCAGAACATGTTTTGCCCCTATATAAGTTGACCTCACAGAACATGTTCTAGCCCCTATGTAAGTTGACCTCACAGAACATGTTCTAGCACCTATGTTAGTTGACTTCCCAGAACATGTTCTAGCATCTATGTTAGTTGACCTCACAGAACATGTTCTAGCACCTATGTTAGTTGACCTCACAGAACATGTTCTAGCACCTATGTTAGTTAACCTCACAGAACATGTTCTAGCATCTATGTTAGTTAACCTCACAGAACATGTTCTAGCACCTATGTTAGTTAAACTCACAGAACATGTTCTAGCATCTATGTTAGTTAACCTCACAGAACATGTTCTAGCACCTATGTTAGTTGACCTCACAGAACATGTTCTAGCACCTATGTTAGTTGACCTCACAGAACATGTTCTAGCACCTATGTTAGTTAACCTCACAGAACATGTTCTAGCATCTATGTTAGTTAACCGCACAGAACATGTTCTAGCACCTATGTTAGTTAACCTCACAGAACATGTTCTAGCATCTATGTTAGTTAACCTCACAGAACATGTTCTAGCACCTATGTTAGTTGACCTCACAGAACATGTTCTAGCACCTATGTTAGTTAACCTCACAGAACATGTTCTAGCATCTATGTTAGTTAACCTCACAGAACATGTTCTAGCACCTATGTTAGTTGACCTCATAGAACATGTTCTAGCACCTATGTTAGTTGACCTCACAGAACATATTCTAGCACATATGTTAGTTGACCTCACAGAACTTGTTCTAGCACCTATGTTAGTTGACCTCACAGAACATGATCTAACATCTATGTTAGTTGATCTCACAGAACATGTTCTAGCACCTATGTTAGTTGACCTCATAGAACATGTTCTAGCACCTATGTTAGTTGACCTCACAGAACATGTTCTAGCATCTATGTTAGTTGACCTCACAGAACATATTCTAGCACATATGTTAGTTGACCTCACAGAACATGTTCTAGCACCTATGTTAGTTGACCTCACAGAACATGTTCTAACATCTATGTTAGTTGATCTCACAGAACATGTTCTAGCACCTATGTTAGTTGACCTCATAGAACATGTTCTAGCACCTATGTTAGTTGACCTCACAGAACATGTTCTAGCATCTATGTTAGTTGACCTCACAGAACATATTCTAGCACATATGTTAGTTGACCTCACAGAACATGTTCTAGCACCTATGTTAGTTGACTTCCCAGAACATGTTCTAGCACCTATGTTAGTTGACTCCACACAACATGTTCTAGCACCTATGTTAGTTGACTCCCCACAGTATGTTCTAGCACCTATGTTAGTTGACTCCCCACAACATGTTCTAGCACCTATGTTAGTTGACTCCCCACAACATGTTCTAGCACATATGTTAGTTGACTCCCCACAACATGTTCTAGCACCTATGTTAGGCTCGTGGACCTGGGAGCCCAAGTCACTGATGAAAGTCCCCGCCTGGAAGGGAATTCAAAGGCGCGAATTCATTCATTCATTCATTCATTCATTCATTCATGCATTCATTCATTCATTCATTCATTCATTCAGTAGCATGTCCTTTGCAGAACCTCGCTCCCATACCAACCTTCCGGAAAACCTCTCGATCATAAGCAAGATGTCCCGCGTTCGATACATCCATGTGGAGATCATCCGCCACATCCTGCACCCATCTTCTCTTTGGCCTTCCTCTTCCTCTCTTCCTGGGCATATAACCCTCCATTGTTGTTCTCTCCAAACTTTCCTGGCATTTCAAGTGACCAAAATATTTAAATTTTCTTGGTTTTATCGTCTTTGGTAGCCAATGTTCTTCATTATTTAGATTTTGTCATATGGATGCATTTGTTCTTTTCTGTATCCAAGTTATTCTTAGAACCCGTCTATAACATTTATATTCAAAGGCATGAATGCGGTGTTCAAAACAATGTATTGCCTTAGTAAATTTAAACACAGACGCCATAAATAAAATATTGCACGATTTCTACCTGGCATATTCCACTGCATCTCGTCAGGTGCATACTGCAGAGGTATATATCATGTTTTGTGGAACAAACAAAAAAACTGAATGATACTCTGGCTGAAATACGATGTACATTGTTGCTGATATTGCGTGAATGTTTAGAACATTATATCCATGGAAGTCTAACGTATAGCAGGAAGTCCTTCTGTTTACGTAGTGACGGTTGGAATCGACTAATAGATAATTATATAATCAACCTGAAATATAGAGTAAACTAATAATAATAATTTAAAAAAACTTAGTTGCTTATCCTTTACAGGACGTAGCAGTCAACACTAGCATTTTTGACTGTTCTTGATTCCTGGGCAAGTTTACGTTCTGTAGTTTACCATTGCTTTCTGAACGGCCGCCATCCATACCATTTCATAAGAAACCAACGTAAGGCTGTCTGCTGCCAAATCGCCAACAGCTATGTTTCGAACGCGAGTATGCGGGATTACGAAATGCACTCGAAACCCTTTTGTCACGGAGTAAAAACGGACATTAAAAAAAAAAAAACAGGGGCTATGTTTACAAATTTAACAGAGGCATATTATCTATGTTGGAGAGATAGAGCACTATACAAAATTCAGAAAATGGAAGCAACTGGAAACATGTGTGACTACTTAAACAAATTTTGAACGGAATGGCAACGCTCGGTGAGTGTCTGTGCGGAAACATCAGAGTCACGCATGGGTTAGGTGTAACAGAAATGATGTCAAATTAAAGGGAGGAATACACTCTGAGATTGGAGGCAAAAATACAGAGAAAGCAGAACTGCATTACAGTTAATACAGCTACCAAATTGAAAGATGCAAATAAAGGAAAATTTATAAAACCCAGGCAAAACACATTATGGAAATAGAGAAAAGATAAGGCAGCATTCAAATGGGCGGAGCCAACCTCTACAGAATGTTGTGAACCAACCCAACCTCTATATAATGTTGTGAACCAAACCAACCTCTACAGAATGTTGTGAACCAACCCAACCTCTATATAATGTTGTGAACCAAACCAACCTCTACAGAATGTTGTGAACCAACCCAACCTCTATATAATGTTGTGAACCAAACCAACCTCTACAGAATGTTGTGAACCTGACCAATCTCTGAATTTGGTTTAGCAATTAACAAAAAGAAGACACCGGCTATGTCACAAGGTGCACATGGTGTACCATCAATCTTTATTGACGACGCCGAACTGGAGATAGTAGACCATTTTACATATCTAGGATCAGAGGTAAATAGCAAATTATCCCTCGATCAGGAAATCAACATCAGGATTGGCAAGGCAGCAACAACAATGAACATGTTAGCAAAAAGAGTCTGGGAGAACAGGAAGCTTACTGCCAAAACAAAAGTCCTCGTCTACCAAGCCTGTGTCCTTAGTACTCTTCTTTATGGCAGTGAAACCTGGACAACTTAGTCACGCCAAGAGAAACGTTTAAACAGCTTTCATATGCGGTGTCTGCGAAGAATACTTGGTATTAAGTGGCAAGACAAAATCACATATACTGAAGTATTGGAAAGATCAGGTTGTGTGACGGTGTATTCCATGCTCAGTCTTCGTAGACTTAGATGGATAGGACACGTTAGGAGGATGGATGATGGTAGAATACCAAAGGACATCTTTTTTGGTGAATTACAGACGGGTAGGAGATCTCAGGGTCGGCCTCTACTACGATACAAAGATGTGTGTAAGCGGGACATGATTGATACAGGCATTGATAATGCACATTGGGAGCACGTCGCCGCTGAACGTGTTGCATGGAGGGCAACTACCAGAAATGGAATAAAGACAAAGGAAAACATGATTGCAGATAAAGCACACACAGAGCGTGAGAGACGTAAGATGGTGCAAAATGGTGGAAGTGACCATGTTTTCACATGCACCTACTGTGGGCAAACATTTGCAACAAGAATTGGCCTTACCAGCCACACTCGCCACCGCCATGGATCGTAGTTATTAAGCCTTTTTGAAGCACAATGTACCAAACTATCGTCTGTCAAGACGGAAAGGTGCCAATGAATGAATGACCAATCTCTACAAAAATGTTGTGAACCAAACCAATCTCTACATAATGTTGTGAACCAAATTAATGTCTACAGAATATTGTGAACCTAACCAATCTCTACAGAATGTTGTGAACCAAATCAATCTCTACAGATTGTTGTGTACCAAACCAATCTCTACATAATGTTGTGAACCTGACCAGTCTCTACAGAATGTTGTGAACCAAATCAATCTCTACAGATTGTTGTGTACCAAACCAATCTCTACATAATGATGTGAACCAAATTAATGTCTACAGTATATTGTTAACCTAACCAATCTCTACAGAATTTTGTGAACCAAATAAATCTCTACAGATTGTTGTGTATCAAAGCAATCTCTACATAATGTTATGAACCAAACCAACCTCTACATAATGCTGTGAACCAAACAACAAACGCTAAATATTCCTTAGACAACCAAAATGCGTAATCTAAACAGTTTTGAAAGACGGCTGCGACACAAAGACAACTTACCATAAATAGGTGAAAGAAGCCATCAACATTGTTTGACCACATTATAAGAAGACAGAAGCTAGAACATATTGTGACAACTGGAACTATTTGTGAATAGAGAGATAGAGGGAGACAGCGAGAGAAGGTTCTTGACAGCCTTCTTGCATGGCATCGAAGAGTGCCAGCGTACCAACTGATTCATATTGTTGAATATCACAAGAAGAGGAGAAACATATTCGCCCACGCCATACGGAAAAGCACTTGATTATGACTATAACTTGGGAAATAAAGGCGGCATGCGTGACTCTAATAAGACTATCTACGAGTGCTCATTGGTCTATAAACATATTTGCTTTATAATAAAGAATTAAATAGTTTAGTTTAGTTTAGTTTAGTTTAGTTTAGTCGCCGGATCAACATCACGGCATACAGCGTTACCCATAAGTGCTTCGTTCTACTCCTATCTCAAGCCTGAGTCCGGAGAATCTCAGCACAGTGCACGAATTCCGTAGCACTGGCGAGAATCCTGAAATACTTTGGGTAGATTTTTAACTCTAAATTTTGCCAGGGCAGTGCCGTTAGACTACTCTTTTTTCGATTTCCAACTGCCACGGGATATTTTACGCGTACAACAATACACACGGGCCTCCGATCTCACTACCCAGAGACTAGGGGACATTTTGTTACTGGACGACCACGTGAAAAAAATCCAGTCCATCACCGGGGCTTGAACCCGGGACCTCCAGCACTCGAGGCGGACACCATATCTCGAGACGAATCAGCAGCAATAAGCATTCCGGATTCAGTGCAGAACACACTAAAGTTGAGAAAATTAAACCATCTAGTTTCGCACCGCCGGCTTCGTGGCTTAGAGGTTAGCGACTTTTTTTCCGTAATCTCGTATACTCTCGTAGGTAACGTGATGACGGTGAGAATCAGCAGTGGTTCAAAGCGCATCGGTAACTTATGGGGTATGTGAGTCGGCCACTCAGAAAGCAATGGCAAACTACTGAGCGTAATCTTGCCAAGAAATCAACATACATCTGAAAGATGCTGGTGTTGACAGCGATGTCCTGTAAAGGATATGCAAAAAAAAAAAAATGGTTTCGCACCGTTAGACGTAAAATGTATGTGGCGTTAGCTTCATATTTTGAAATCAATAGGCACTCGGTGTATGATGTGATTGATATTACACCGGTCTCTTTAACGTCCCAGAACATATTCTAGTACCTATGTTAGAATCGGTCGACCTAGGATCCCAAGTCACCGATAAAAGATCCCCGACCTGGAAGGGAATTCGGAAACGTGAGACAAATTAGCTGAATAGCATCGAAGAGTGCTAGCGTACCAACTGATCCATATTGTTGAAGATCGTAAGAAGCAGAGAAGTATATTAGCCCATGCCAGTCGGCAAAGCATTTGATTACGTAAAATGCCTTACGTCAGTGTCTAACACAAGATAACTTTTGCTTTGGAAGGTACACAACAAAATGGCGATGTTTCAAACAACGATAGCCGACATTTTGTTCTTATAACAAAACCAGGAAAAAAATCTTGTACGAAACGATACGAGACAAGCATGAAGACAGACCCGGAATGAAGATCTAGGTATAGTCGAGAAGAAATGTTTAGCGTGAGGTAGGGAAATGCTACAGGGCACTGAAAAGTTCTCGAACCTCTGGCGTTTTCACTCTTGGAGGAATTTTATTGGCATTCTTAGTTCCGCTATTGGTTAATTTCTTAATGCGTCTGACAGACCCCAACTCAGGTAAACACTTGATTGGCGACTTTACAGAAAAGCCAGAAGTGAAGAAACAGGCGAGGTGAAACATTCCGTGGAGTGAGAGATAGAAAACTATAAACTTATTGAGAATATTCCTAGAAAATAACGCGTAGAAACTGACGAAATAAAGATAGAAATAAGAAAACTGTAAAATGTAAACCAAACGAAATAGTAGGGGACATACAAACACAAGGAGTAGAGAATGAACACAGTTGAATCACATGGTGAGAACACGGACGGAGCTGTCTGCAGGAGATAGCAGCTTGACTTGAGGGTGTATGCTTCAGCTGGGAATAAAGGGCTCATGAAGAAAAGGTAAACCAAATATGTAGCATCAACAGTGGCTGGGGTTCAATCCTTAACAATAGCAGAAGTTAGTGTTTCCTTTCTTTCTAATATGTATACATCCAGGTCATTCAGTCTTATAGAATGTATACTTCCAGGAACATATTCTCTTGGTCAGATGTTAGTCGGCGATGCTGTTTATTGTTCATGCCTCACCCCTCTGACGTGTCTCCACCTTGTCGTGGAGAGGGACTTGCGTGTTCCAATGACCCCAAGAGCTATGCCGACGGTAGCCCTGCTACTGGTAGGGTCTGCCATGTCGGAGAGGTCAAGGGAGGGGGACCAGACCAAGAGAGACACATACCTGCTGCCTTGCAGGTAGACTGGGGACAGTTAAAGACTAAGGAAAACACCCCGAAAAATGCTTGTCGAAATCAAGCCACAGAGCCACAGGCTTGACAAAACAGTGCAAGGTAACACAATCCATGATGTCACAAATTAAAATTACTCAATATGGTGTTACTCCAGTGAAGTCCCATCAGGCGGTGATAGTGCCGGGCCCCCTGCCTCGAGAGGTCCACCCCATACTACTAGTGGTCACCTTCCCCTGTGCTGTGGAGCCACGGCACAGAGGAGTAGGTTAAGAGCTATTGATCAAACACCCCGGACACTCAACATACTACAGTGGAATGCCGAAGGAGTTTCTAACAAGAAAGTCTCCCTAACAAAACGTCTTCATAAAGATAGAATAGATGTGGCATGCATTCAAGAAACACACCTCAACGCCAATCGCAGATTCTCAGTCAGAGGATATCATGCCACACGTTTCGACCAATGACACACAGGAGGAGTTCTAATACTTGCACGAAAAACAATACCTTGCAGCGAAGTATATGTGATCTCTGACAACCAAACGGAAATTATAAGTGTTGATATACTGATAAAGGACGTGAAAATAAGAATTTACAATCTGTATAGCCCAGCAGATAAGGACCTTACACTCTCAAACATGAAAATAACTGACACAAACTGCATTATTGTCAGAGACTTTAATAGCCGTTCAGAAAGATGGGGATACCCAGATACTGACAACAGAAGAGATGAAGCGTAGGACTGGGAAATAGACTCAAATCTTCATCTACTCAACAAAGCAGACGACACACCGAGCTTCTACCCCAGAAGATGGTTTACCACTTCTACTCCAGACTTAGCTTTCTGCACAGGAGACATCCTCCACAAAATCGTTCGCCATGTGCTTTACCAATTAGCAGGCAGTGACCACAGACTAATCAAGCTTGTAATGAATATGGAGCATGTTCCACAGGAGCAAAAGCCTTTGCCTCGCTGGAATTACAAACGAGCAGATTGGGACATATTTTGCCATAAAAACAGACAAATATTGTGAAAACATAAATACACGATATGACAACATGAAGCAAATGATGGGAAGGTCTAAACAAAGCAATAATACAGGCGGCCATTGAGTCTATTCCAAGAGGAGCAAGGAAAAATTACAAACCATACTGGACTGAAGAACTACTCATTTTGGAGGACGAAGTTAAAGATGTCAGGAAGACAGCAGACAGAGAGAGAGAGAGAGAGAGAGAGAGAGAGAGAGAGAGAGAGAGAGAGAGAGAGAGAGAGAGAGAGAGAGAGAGAGAGAGAACAAACAATTGAAGCGAACATCTCTCTCAAAGCCATCTCTGCAAACTAATGAAAGCCATGAAAAATGAAGGACCTAGAAACAAACAAATAACAATTAAACAAGGAAATGCCTTGCTTACATGAGAAATGGCTGCAAATGCACTAATGGAAAACTATGCTAGTGCAAACCACATTGATATTACAACAAAACAGAAGTAAGCAATCAAAGATAAATAGACACATCATTGTAATACAGAGACCGCAGCAGAATATATGATGGCAAATCTAAAAATGGAAGAAATGGAACAGGCAATGAATACCCTAAAAAAAGAAAAACAGTCACTAGAAAAGGATGGAATCACAAATGAAATGCTAATAGGATTAGGTACTAAAGCAAAAAAGAAACTACTTGCAGTCTTAAATCACAGCTGGAAGAGAGGAATAGTCCCACAGGCATGGAAGGAAGCTATACTAATACCAGTCCCAAAGAAAGGAAAACACCTGGAAGAACCAAATGGCTATCGACCTATCAGTCTACTTAGCTGTGTAGGAAAATTAATGGAATGCATTATCAATGGCAGGCTAACATGGCATCTGGAAGAAAACCAACTCTTAACACCACACCAAGCAGGATTCAGAAAGTACAGATCCACTGAAGATCAAATAACCTATATAGCTCAGGAAATAGAGGATGCCTTCCAAAAGAAAAAACACACACTAGCGGTCTGGATAGATTTATAAAAAGCATTTGATAAAGTATGGAAGGAAGGACTGAAAGTAATACTGCAAAAAATGCATGTTTGTGGGAAAATGTACAAATGGAACAGCCACTAATTTGAAAACAGACCTGTCAGGACAAAAGTAAAAAGACAAACCATCAAAAAGATGCTGTTGGAGCAAGGTGTCTCCCAAGGAGGAGTTCTTTCCCATTATATTATTCCTAGCATATATGAATGACATCACGGAAATTATTCCAGCCAGAGTACACACATCCTCCTTTGCAGATGACTTAGCCATATGGACATCTGAGGAATATATTAGTACAGCTAACAGCAGAATACAGCAAGCCTTATTAGCATTAGAAGACTGGTCAAAATCATGGCTAGGGAAGATAAGTGAGGAGAAAACAACATGCACCGTGTTCTCCCTCTCAAATAATACTCAGCACCCTAAGCTAGTATTGAATGGACAAATATTGCGCCATGAAGAAAATCCAAACTATCTAGGAGTCACCTTTGATCGTCGCCTGACATGGAAGACACAGATTGAAAAAAATCTAACAAGAGCAAGGTAAAGAATGAGAATCATGAAAAAGCTTGCTGGTACAACGTGGGGAGCAGATGAGATCGTTCTCAAAAAGTTATATACTGGACGGGTGAGGCCAATACTGGAATATGGCATCGCATTTTGAGCAACAGAAGCTAAGTCCAAAATCAAGGAATACGGATTACAGCTGGAAGCCTGAAGACAACGCCTATTAACGAAATAGAACAGATCAATTGTTTACAATCAAAGCAGGATAGAAGAGATAGCAGAGCCCATCAACAAGTAGAAAAATTTAGAAGATTGACAGACCACCAAATGTATATCATATTGTGGTATTTCCTTTTTCCCAGTGAAGACCATAAGCTGTGTCTTCTTACAATTCCATTCTAACCCAAGTTGCTCACTGTGTGCAACAACCGCATCTACTAAATGTCGCAGGTCATGTATCATCTGGATATCTAATGTTATTGATGTATCGTCCCCCGGTGTTGATTCCTTCATATCTTCTTTATTTCTGAAAATATTTTCACTGTACCGGGAAATAAGATCTAGAGACATTACATATCCCTGTCTCTCACCTTTTTTAATAGTCTTATATTGACCTACATCATTATCGATTCTGATGGCAGCTTGTTGTTTCCAATATATGGTTTTAACAAGTCTAAGGTCTTTCCCATCAATTTGTAAATCTTCAAGCATCTTTATCATGTCGACATGTCTCACTTTATCGAAAGCCTTTGTGTAGTCAATAAAGCAAAGATATAGATCTTTGTTTACTTCTATAGAACGTTCAATTACTGCTCTCAGTATATACACAACATTTACTGTACCCTTGCATTCTACAAAGCCACATTGTTCTTCTCCTATTTCGGGTTGTATTTTCTTCCTAACTCTTTGCATGATAATTCTCAGAAAAATCTTCGTGATGTTGCTTATTATACTAATTGTTCGATGTTTTCACATTCCAAAGCTCCCGATTTCTTTGGGATCGCAATAAATATAGAATAATATAATTCAGGAGGTATATCTCCAGTATCGTATATTGCTTTCAGCAGTCTGGTGACTTGGTCTATTCTATATTATTCTAAGGCATTGATCAATTCTATTGTGATGTTATCTGTACCCAGAGACTATGTCTAAAATCCAAAAAAAAAAAAAAAAAAAAAAAAAAAAAAAAAAAAAAAAAAAAAGAAAAAAAGAAAAGAAATTGTAATACAGTGGATCAAGTCACATTGCAGTATACCTGGAAATGAAGAGGCTGACAGACTGGCAAAAGAGGGAGGACGACTACCTCAGCCTGACATAGACATTACCCATAATAAAGCAAAGAGGTTTACAAAAAAACACTTATAGAACCAAACGGGAATCAGAGCATCCAGGCCACCAGAAAGATGATGCATATTACAAACTCGACAGAAGAGAACAAGTAACAATCTTGAGACTCCGCACAGGACATTACAGGCTGAAATACAACTTGTTCAATAAACTAAAGATAGGAGATACCGATGAATGTAATTGTGGAACTGGCAAAATGAAAGCTAAACATTTGCTGCAGGAGTGCCCAATATATGCAGAACAGAGAAAGATAGTTTGGCCCACACCTGCTTCACAAGCTATATGGAGATATCAAAAAGCTAAAGTTGACCGCAGCTTACTTTAACTACATTCAGGTTGACATCTAAATATGCATGAAGAAGTACTTAGACTGCCACATTTCATACCACAGGTATGTCGGTTACAAAAGCGTCCCAGAGGTATGAAATGGAATATTGCTTGGCTAGCAAATCCATTACGTGGAAAGTCCGAATCAAAAGCTCATTGTGTGGGCGTCATCAAAGGTGGAAAAAGCGTTCAAGTGGCACGAATTCTTCTGGTTTCCGGAGCAACAGACTATGGTGAGCGGACGGCCCAATATACGGAAGTGAGGCTAAGCAGCCATGTGCAGGACGTGACGATTCTTTGGGTGAACCTAGTATCAGAGCGCTATGTGTCGTCTCTGCAATTATGGAAGCCTCCTTGGATGGCGGGGAATGCCCATGGTCTGCCTCTGCCTTCCCTTGAGGGCTGACCGTTATGTCTTCGGCTGTTCTAAATGGGAAAGCTGGGATGGGGGAATAACACCACAAAAACGTCCTACGAAACCCCCGGGAAGGTTAACCCGGTCAACAAATGCCCGCAGAAGTCGAAAGAACGCAGCTCTGCTGTAAACAGGCACAACGCAATCACGTCCGAAAAAAAAAAATACTCTCCGGTTGAACGCAGAAGAAGAAGAAGAAGAAATTCACGTTTCAGATGTATATATCAATACCGGTACTACACATAACCTTAGAGATCATTTTCTCATTGCAATTCTTCTTCTTGTTCTTCCTGTTCTTCTTCTTCTTATCTTCCCTTTTCTGTTTCTTGTTCTGTTTGTTCTTATTCTTCTTGTTCTTGTTCTTCTTTTCCTCCTCCTCCTCCTCCTCCTCCTCCTCCTCCTCGTCTTCTTCTTCTTCTTCTTCTTCTTCTTCTTCTTCTTCTTCTTCTTCTTCTTCTTCTTCTTCTTCTTCTTCTTCTTCTTCTTCTTCTTCTTCTTCTTCTTCTTCTTCTTCTTCTTCTTCTTCTTCTTTTGTCCAACTGCTTGTGCTTTGAAGCGTCACAGATGTTAATTTCTGTGTTTGGCTTGTCTTGTGGCATGCGCTAA
The DNA here is from genome assembly GCA_014155875.1 of Cepaea nemoralis. NCBI lineage: Eukaryota > Metazoa > Mollusca > Gastropoda > Stylommatophora > Helicidae > Cepaea > Cepaea nemoralis. The sequence continues at coordinate 278,370 of JACEFZ010026118.1, forward strand.
TGTCATATCTGATTTCTTCAATATCTTTTTTACTCCATTTAACCAACTCTTCCTGGGTCGTCCTCGCGCCTTGTACCCCGGTGTTCTCACGTAGAACGCTCAAGCTGCTGGTTATCTTGTTCCATTCTAACTAAATGGCCACATCATATACTTCTTTAGTGTTTTATAAAGTTAGTAAAAGTTTTATCCCTACACTTGTAATAGTTTCGTATTTTTCTCTCAATATCTTCTTATTTTTCCAGATGCGTTTCTTATGCATGCCCTCTCACATGATATGATTTTATACCTGTGTATTTCTTAGACTATCCGTGTCTGACATGAGTCACAAAGCAGTTGACATCTTTTTGTTGATCAAATATATATATAAGAAATGACCTCTTTTCACGCCACTGGTTATATTTGCTAGCCCCAAATTATTAGACGGGTCACCACTCATTGAGTGGTGTGGTCGACATCAAGACGGCCGCCTTTGCTTTCTGTGAAATTTCCTGGTACCCATTGTATTCTGAAGGGAAATTATGTGCCTTGAAGGGGATTCAAACCCATGACCACTGGGCCAACAGGCACGCGTCCTTGACACTGCACTATCGAGGCTTCCATACACGCACACACATACACATATTATATATAGACATATAAATAAAAGAGCCTTTCACTGTCCTAGAGGTCTATTAGGTATTAGTTAGTCAGTTAGTCGCGGTTCCAACTTCACGACAAAAGGTCACCCCCATAACGCTCCATTCCTGTGCCAGTGACTATGGCATATGGTGTTTGACCCATATGTGTATGCACCAACCAGTATTCAGTGGGTGATATGGTCGACATCACGCCTGGTGCCTTTACGTCCCAGGACATTTCCTGGTCTCTATTTTTAGCCTGGGTGGATCTGTAAACTCAGGTCAATGTTTTTTGTTTTTTTTTGTTTTTGTTTTTAAAAATGCAAATCTACGCTGCAGGAGTTTCGAACAATGACCACAGCAAACGTACTAGCCACTTCGCTACCGCAGAATACACACGATGAGATATAACTAATTTAAATATTGAGCATAACCCACTACTGGCAACGCTGATCGCATTCTGGTATGAACCTAAGGCCTATCCACGTCAATATGGAAGCACTATACTCGAGTTTCACCCTCGTTTGAGCTCGTCAGTAGTGCATATCCCTGACCGGATCCGGAAACAAGCCCCGGATCACTGGCGTGTGAAGCGGGTGTGTAACCAAGCGGCACACGTTGGACACACAGCCAAATTATCACAACAGAATACTACAACGTCACCCATCGTAGGCTATGCTCAAGTGGGTTATGCTCAATATTTAAATTTCAAATCCCGAAATAACCAAATAAATCAATATAACTAATTCACACTTCAAATACATTTTTATTTAAAAATAAAGAAAGAAAGAAACTTTAGTTAGTAGAATTTGCGGTGAAGTGAAATTAAAATAGTTAACATTCAGGGATATTATGTAAGAATTTTAGAAAATGATAACATCGTTGTACCATAAATGGTGTTTTAGATTTTAAGACGACAAGTTAATTGTCTAGAAAATGAAGAGGTAGATATAAGATGTAAGGGAAAAGACGATGTCAAATACATGAAATGGTAATTATTTATGAGTCTGGTGGAATTTGTGATCCATGTTAAACTTTATGGAGTCCGTTCTAAGATGTGTATACTGTGTGCGAGTTTAGCATGTCTCATCTTTTCGCAGCAGCTATACACACCTAACTGTTTGTATTTCCTATTGTTATATCCTGCTGCAGCCGTTGCCTCTCCTATTCAACATCATAAAGAGAGTCGCCGTGATACAATGGACAGCATGCTTGACTGCCGGTGATCTTGTATACGAACTCCTATCCAGCGGGGATCGTTTTAGAATTGACCTAGAATCCCAGGCCGACCCAGCCTAAAATTGGCAACAGAAAATGTTATGGGAGGCAAAGGCGGCAAACGGGATATTGATCACATGACCCACAGGGTGAAGTTTGGTCTATCAAACTGGGACTAGTAACATATACCGGATACGCATTATAGAGTAAAAAGGCGCGGACAAGGGTGTGACACCGACAACATCAGCCACCCAGTGCCGGTTGGTCTATGCAAATATGGGTTTAGCACCATATGTCTAATGTAACTTGGGGCGTGTGAAGGAGTCCTTTACTTTACTTGCTTTATATGGAATAGGGTCCTTGACCTCATTTGTGTTCCTACTTAATTTCATGAAGTTACTTCTTTACCTTACTTAATTTCATGAAGTTACTTCTTTACGTTACTTAATATCATGAAGTTACTTCTTTACGTTACTTACTTAATATCCCGAAGCTACTTCTTTACATTAATTAATATCGTAAAGTTACTTTTTTACGTTACTTAATATCATGAAGTTACTTCCTTACGTTGCTTAATATCATGAAGTTACTTCCTTACGTTACTTAATATCGTGAAGTTACTTCCTTACGTTATTTAATATCACGAAGTTACTTCCTTACGTTACTTAATATCGTGAAGCTACTTCATTATATTGCTTAATATCATGAAGTTTCTTCTTTAATTTACTTAATATCATGAAGTTACTTCTTTACGTTGCTTAATATTGTGAAGTTACTTTTTTACGTTACTTAATATCATGAAGTTACTACTTTACGTTACTTATTATCATGAATTTACTTCCTTACCTTACTTGATGTCAAAAAGTTACTTCTTTACCTTACTTACTATCATTAAGTTACTTCTTCCCTTACTTTATAACAAAAAGTTACTTCTTTTCCTTACTTAATATCACGGAGTTACTTCTTCACGTTACTTAATAACAAAAGGTTACTTTTTTACCTTACTTAATATCATTAAGTTACTTCTTCATTTTACTTATTATCAACAAGTTACTTCTTACCTCACTTAATGTCATGGAATTACTTCTTCACATTACTTAATAACAAACGTTACTTCTTTACCTTATTTAATATCATAAAGTGACTTTTTTTTTTTACCTTACTTAATATCATAAAGTTACTTCTTTACCTTACTTAATATCATAAAGTGACTTCTTTACCTTACTTACTATCATTAAGTTACTTCTTCACCTTACTTAATATCACAAAGTTAGTTCTGTACTTTTCTTAATGTAATGGAGTTACTTCTCACCTTACTTAACAACAAAAAGTTACTGCTTTAATTTACTTAGCATCACGAAGTTACTTCTTTACCATACTTAATATCACAATGTTACTTCTTTACCTTTCTTAATATAATGGAGTTACTTTTCACCTTACTTAGTAACAAAAAGTAACTTCTTTACCTTACTTAATATCATAAAGTTTCTTCTTTGCCTTACTTAGTACCATAAACTTACTTCTTTATCTTACTTAATATCATGAAGTTACTTCTTTATCTTACTTAATATCACGAAGTTACTTCTTTGTATCATGAAATTACTTATTTGTCTTCTTAATATCATGACGTTATTTCTTTATCTTACTTAATATCACGAAGTTACTTCTTTGTCTCACTTAATATCATGAAATTACTTATTTGTCTTTCTTAATATCATGAAGTTATATACTCACATGACAACTAGTATAACTGTCATTACTGCCTATAGAACCCTGCGGTGTAAGAGTGGTGGGGAGAGAGGTCTTGAGCCAGATAACTTAAGGCCGCCTGGCTAGTGCAGTGCCGTGAACTTTGCAGGTTAGGGTTTTCTTTTTGTTTCCGACATGAAACCAAAAAAAAAAAAAAAAAAAAAAAATCACCTTGCCGAGGATTCGAACCTGGGTCTCCCAAACGAGAGTCCGGTTTTCTAGCCAGTCTGTCATATGGGCCTCATAATTCGTATACGAACTATGTAAAAGCATATTGGACCACTAAGACAAATGAATCATACAAAGAAAATATGTGATATTAGACGTCCAAGTCGTTAGGAGCGTTAAGTAGAATTATTGTTTCTTCTATTGTTAGAAGATGTGACTGAGCTACCGTATGACAGTAGACAGTTCTACCTGCTTTCTGTTTGCGCCGAATGTTGGGCGGCGCTCACCAAGTCCAACACCCCACATTGTGCTAAGGGCTTCGGATGGAGGAGCAATTTTGGAGTCTACAAGCCTTAACGTGGTGCAAGGAATTGCAGCC
>JACEFZ010026118.1:287500-366663 GCA_014155875.1 Cepaea nemoralis
GGTCATTTAGACTAAAATGTTGACTTTTTCTCCTTGACTTTGGGACGTAAATTACAAATACCTCTGAAGTCTGAGTGGGTTTGACTTATGACGAGGGACACTGGTAATAGGGAAAGCTAATCCACACGCAAAATTCAGTCCAATGCTATTAGAAGTAGCGTATATGGACTACGCTTATGTTCAAAGCGAGCGAGCGCAAAAATAAAAAAAAAAAAGAATAAAGAAAAACTCTCCAAAGCACAAAGCCTTGAATGAATTCTAGAGACCATGTGTTGCCCATGCAGCATGATCCATCTCTCGGCATGCCTAGTTTACTCCAGTGGAATAATAACAATATGTCTGGAACAAGATAAGCCGCAGAATCTGCCGTATCAGCAAAGCAATGCTCTAACAGTCCGCCTGGCGGAGCTTTGATCCTAGAGCAGTTTTTGGCCAAGGTTTAAGGTCTTTCTGCCCTGCCATGATAATTTATTGTAAGGGCTCGTTATTCCTCAGGGGCCAGAGCCAGCCCTGAGGTTCCACGCCGCTCTCTGTCATTCGGATTACCGCCTCTGCTGGTGGCCCTGGCAAGATCAAACCATACTTTGATCTTAGCCAAAAGGCCGAGAAGCGACATGACATTTTGTCTTTAGGTTGCATTTCCTCGCACCAGGATAGAAAAATAACAAAACGATACGAACACAACTACAGTAAAAGTAGAAGTGTTGGAGCACCGGGTAACTACAAAAATAAAACGTGTGCACGGGTTAAATAAAAACGAATCTAAAATGTCAGGTGTGTTTTAATTCAAGGCGCAATTGCCGTAAACATTTCCCTCAAGGATACTTTGAATTTTAATGCTCTTGTTAAATGTTTGGAGTGCGGTCCGTGTTGATTTTATGTTTCATTCACCAGGGATTTGTTTTGAACATTTCGCGCAAATTAATGGTGCCGTTGAAAGTGGTGGGATGCGGTGTTCAAATAAAAGATATTTCCCTGTTAATTGTGTTTATAACACTCAGGGTGTGGTAACTTGATGTAGTTTTTTTGGTGTGAGGGTAGATTATAGAAAATGAAATATATTTCTGAGATTGGTTTATTTATTCATTTTATTGGCTAATTTAACTCATTCCTCTGTATCAGGATTTTGGTTGGAGTCTGTTGACAATGAAATAACATAAATGGAAAAAGTTACCAGCCCAAGACTAACTCAGCCAGTCAGGGTGTGCTGTGTTGCAGCATGGACTCAGGGTTGCCAGATCACTGTGATCAAATAAAGCCAAGTCATGAAATAAAAAAAGCCAAACATTGCCCAACAAAAAATATCTATTAAAATATATTTGCATCACATGAAAACCTCTTATTCACTTAAGTATTCCCCTTCATTGTTAGAGATTCAGTTAGGGATTCCTTAAAATATTTCAAACCTAGAAAACTAGTAGTAATTAAATTTCTTTAATCGCTGAGGTATCTAACTAAAATGCACAAATAATTTTGGGTCGAGACATCAGTTGATTCATCAATGACGAGTGTATACTTCTTGTTTTGCAGATCTAGAATTAGATCAGATTTTAAAGATGGTGAAATAACATTTCTTATTAGTAAATTGCATTTCGTTCGGAGCAATTTTACTGACCAAGAGTGCTGCCACATCCATGGGCTACCATTATTTCACCTAAGTGATCGATGGTGCGTATGGCACTATGGCAGGCCATGCTAACAGCAATTTGTAACTCTGCTAATTTGACTTTATCATCAATTTTCTTAATTGTTTTCATCGTTGAAGGTGTTTTTTGCGATGAAGATGGCGCGCTCCGCTTGTGTTTTTCTGTTGTTTCATGATTTGCGAAATTTGAAAGTCTTGGAACAATATTACACCGGCACAATTTGCAAAATTTGATTCAGAATCATCAGTGGATTTCCTGAGCCACACAAATGTCATTTCCCATTGATCATTATATTTCCGATTAGTATCATAAGATAGTTTCCACTTTGGCATGATAAATGGGCTCAATAATAAGAAATACTTGCCATGAATGTATAATGAATTTGAAAACTTAACTGAACAGTAAGGTTTCCCAGATTTATGGGATTTGGCGTTAAAAAAGCTAATCTGTCAACCCTGCATGGACTGGTTACATCCCAACACGCCTCTTGAAAGATATGAAGTTCCAGTAACGGCCTTGCACTCCTCACCGCTGTTTCTGAGTTTGGAGAGGGGAAGGAGAAATAGTTTCCCAACCATCCATCCATCATCCATCATGTGCCATGCCGGTAAGCGTGGGCGGTCATGTTCTGCCATCTCACTCGATCACCAGAGTCGTGGATCAGCTCCGTGTTTCTGTCTCGACCATGCCACAAGGCCAAGCCATCCAGGTACTTGCTTCTAGGTCTTCCCCTTAGTCTGTTCCCCTCGATCTTACCAGTTGTCACCAAATTCTCCAAACCATTTCTTCTCATAACATGCCCAAAAAATTTTGACTGTCTACGTCTAATTTCTCTAATCAATTTACGATCTTCATTTGTTTCTTGACGGACTTGTTCATTGGTCTTTCTGGCTGTCCATGGTATTCTTTGCATTTTCCTCAGAAACCACATCTCTACAGCCATCAGATGTTTTTCAGCCTGACTGCTCATTGTCCACGCTTCACATCCATACAAAAGTACAGGTTCAATGTAGCATCTCAACACTCTTTTTCTCGTTTAAATTGACATCTTTTTATTGGTCAATATGTTTTTCATCTTGCTAAAGGCTACTTTTGCCATGGCGATTCTTGTTCTAATCTCTTCAAGGCATCTCCCATCAGATGTTATTACTGTTCCGAGATAATTGTACCTGCTCACTTGTTGAAGAATATTCCCATTTACTTGTATATTACATTGTGGTATTTCGTCCTTCCTAGTGACGACCATAATCTGTGTCTTTTTACAATTTAATTCTAACCCTAGTTGTTCACTGTGTGTAACAATCGCATCTACTAAATTTTGCAGGTCCTGTTCATTGTCTGCAATCAAGACTGTATCATCTGCATATCTAATGTTATTGATGCATCGTCCCCCAATGTTGATTCCTTCCATATCTTCAATATTTCTGAAAATACTTTCACTGTACAGGGAAAACAGATCTGGAGACATTACACATCCCTGTCTCACACCCCTTTTAATAGGCTGATATTGGCTTACTTCATTATCAACTCTTATGGCAGCTTGTTGTTTCCAATATATGTTTTTTACAAGTCTAAGATCTTTTCCATCAATTTGTAGATCTTCAAGCATCCTTATCATGTTGACATGTCTCACTTTATCAAAAGCCTTTGTGTAGTCAATAAAGCAAAGGTGTAGATCTTTGTTTACTTCTATAGAACGTTCGATTATGTTTCTCAGTATATACACAGCATTTACTGTACCCTTGCCTTCCACAAACCCACATTGTTCTTCTCCTATTTCAGGTTGTATTTTCCTCCTAACTCTTTGCATGATAATTCTTAGCAAAATCTTCGTGATGTGACTCATTATACTAATTGTTCGATGTTGATCACATTCCAAGGCTCCTGATTTCGTTGGGATTGCAATAAATACAGAATTACATAACTCCTGAGGTATATTTCCAGTATCATATATTGTATTAAGCAGACTGGTAACTTGATCTATTCCATATTCTTCTAAAGCATTAATCATTTCTGTTGTGACGCTGTCTGAACCGGTGGTCTTGCCAGATTTCATATGGTTAAGAGCATTCTGAACCTCCATCTTCAAAATTGCTGGTCCTTCATTATTATTTTGAACATCATACAGTTCGTCTCTGTTATCGTCATACAGGTTTTTCACGTAATCTGACCATTCATGTAATATCTGATATTTTTCTATTATGACTCTTCCATCTTTTGTCTTTAGGCAGCCTGCTGATGTACGTGTTCTTTGATTAGTAAGCTCCTGAATTCTTTTGTGCATTAGTTTCGCATTGTTACTGTTGTGTTGTTTTTCAATTTCTCTGCAATTTTTCTCAAGCCGTGTTTCTTTTGTCTCCTTACATAAGGTTCTGACTTTTCTGTGAATTTCTTCATATTTGGCAGGATTATTTTTGTTCTGTCTTCTTGTTTCCATTAGTTGTAAAATTTCTTCAGTCATCCATGTCTTACGGCCCACTTTCTTTACTTTTGGAATAGTTTTTTCTGCTGCGCAACTGATTGAATTCTTCATCGTTTCCCATTGATCATCTACATCTTGAAACAGGATCTCTAGGTCAGACAATATATCAGATTTGTTCTTTACTTCTATGTTAAAATTATCTTGTATTTCTTTGTCAGTTTTCAATTTGCACAAGTCATATTTAGGGTTTCCTGCTGTATACTTGACTTTCTTTAACTTTACTCTCAATGTGCCTGTAATTAATCTGTGATCACTGTAACAGTCTGCATTTGGAACTGTTTTTACGACTGTTAACGCATTTAGAAACCTTTTGCTAATCAGGATGTAATCTATCTGGTTTTTAATCCTGCTGTCTGGACTCCTCCATGTCCATAATCTTCTAGGATGCTGTTTAAACCAGGTGTTTCCTACAACCATTTCTTGTCCTTTTGCCCATTCTACAAGTCTGTATCCTCTTTAATTTCTCTCTCCCAAACCATGGTTGCCTACAATGCATCCATCGCCTTGCTGTCCTATTTTTGCGTTGAAATCACCCATTATGATATTTATTTCTGATTTTTTGCAGTTCTTCAAAGCAGACTCCACGTCATTATAAAATTCCTCTATGCTTTCTTCACTGCTGCTTTCACTTGTTGGGGCATATACTTGAATGACATTTATTTTAAAAGGTCTTCCGTTAAATTTTACTAATAGGACTCTGTCTGACACAGCATGATATCCTTTGACAGAATTTGATGTTTGCTTATCTAATATAATGGCTACACCTCTTTGCTGTTCTTCTCCCCCAGAGTAAATAATCTTACAATCCTCTCCTGTCCTTATCCCTGCTCCTTTCCATCTCGTTTCCGATACTCCTAATATGTTAATCTTCTCTCTCCCCATTTCTTTTTTGATGTTTTCTAATTTTCCATCTGCATTCATTGTTCTAACGTTCCAAGTTCCTACTTTCAATGATATTAATCTGTTGCACCTAGTAGCCTGTTGACGGTCTGGAGTCACCTGGTGCGCATGACTATCCCTACCGGGCGAGGCTGCTCCAATGGAGCACCCATTTACACCGTTTCTCTGATTATCGATGATTTCACACAACATGATTTTCTTGGCATCTGTAAAGAAGGTAGTTTGCCATTGCTTTACTTCCTAGCAGTGACCATACTGGTCAGTGACCGTAGCCATTGTCTCCTCAAAATAGAGATCCTCTGCCTACCGTCGTGAAGGTGGAGACCATAACCTACAACTATTTGTTGGCTGCTCTCTATCTTCATCCACCACCTGCACCCATGGCTTCACGTAACCCTGATCGGGGGGCTAAACGGGTACTCCACCTTGCCCAAGGGTGTCCCAACACAGCCCCCGTAAAGATCATATATTGGTACCGGTTCGGTAAAACATGTCTACAGCAACTTTACTCCCACAGACGTAAGTCTGATGAGAGAAATCAATGGGACGGTATTTACATCTTGTAGGACTTACTCATTGGTGTTTTGTGTGTCCACGGTATTCTTTACACTTTTCTCAGAGACCACATTTCCACTGCCACTAGATGTTTGGCTGGTCGGTAACTTTAGCTTTCAAATTTTATGTTGTCTAGTGCGTCTTCTAGTCTCCATTTCCTTATTCTCCTTCTGTGAGCGCCAAATAATACTACGTGTGTTTATTTATGAAATTGCCTGATGAGAGAGGATGGTTAAACCCTTTACGTATTGCAATTTTTTTTTTTTTTGAATCAAAACAGCAACGGCGGTCTGTTTTTTTTTTTTCCACCATACATATGTGTGAGGTATATGTGCGCGTGTGGATGAATGTGTGAGTGTGTTTAAGTGTGTGTGTGTGTGGTGGTCGGGAGTAAGGGGGGGGGGGGGGTGGGGGAGTATCCATTGCGAAGTGGTCAACCCGCCTGCAATGTTTTAATGTTATGTAATTTTCTAATTTCATGTTATTCTTTAGTTCTGTTTATGTTGTTTCCGAGGAAGATTATTATAATCGAAGCGTTTGTTCCCGGAGAAGATTATTATAATCGTAACGTTGATTTCCTGTAATGTTGTATACTTATTTTTATTTCATTATTATGTTTTGGGGATATCATCATTGATTTTTTCCCCTCCTGTGATGTACATTTGCCGTAATGGGGTTCGTTGTAAGGCACGCACACCTACAAAACTGTTAACAACTGTCATCATAAATATCTGGTTAGCTTGGTCACGTTGTATGGTCGAGGCAAGAACACAGAGCTGATCCACGACTCTGGTGATCGAGTGAGATGGTGAAACGTGACTGCCGACGCTTATCGGCATGGCACATGATGATGAACCATCCAACCGTTCAACCACCCAACCAACAGTCTGGTAAACACACTGCATATCACTCCGTGCGCTGGTGAATCACAGACTTTACCACAGAGGTCCATGCAGCTGTTGGCATGCGTGTAATAGTAATTGTTCCGTTTCCTTTGATCGCTGCATGCGGAATAATGATCATACATTTGTATCCAGGGAAAATCAGACCAGCTAATACAGCTGGGTGGAGTGCACATAATAGGCTCTAGCCTAGCCTAGATATTATCAAGAAGGCATTTGCCTAACAAAGATGGCTGTAACAGTACTCTTTGGCTTCGTGAATATTATTTGTTCGTTACGTACCTCAGAAGGCGGAGTGGGTTCATCTGATGGCTGGGGACAAGGGTAATATGGACAACTAAAACACAAGCAAAAATAAGTCCTGTGTACTCACTAGCTTTAACAACAACATTCGGCGCTAACAGAAAGCAGATAGTACCGTCTACTGCCATACGGCAGTCATATCTGATTAAGACCTGACACATTTAACAACTACGGGGTGGTTGTAAAGACTCACTACACTTTGTATGTAGAAAACATTTGAAAAATGAAGTACACGATGCCATTAAAAATGTGCTAAAAATTAATTAAATTAGTTACAATAGTTACTGCTATGATCTAACGCTGTTTTGGGGAAGCTGGAAAGTACCAATGAAGTATTCATTATAACTGGTGTTGGAAATGTCCACAACGGGCTTTAAGACATAACTGTACACGTCTCTTCATATTGTCAAATACCTTCTGCAACGTGTCTGTTGTTTATTAGGAAATCTTGCTATAAATGTTCGAACAACCATTCGTGTGTATGGACCGCCATTTCGAAACACTTGTTCAACTAAAAAAGTTCTTTCTTCCTTTGATAACACCATTCTGTTTGGAGTGCAAAGAATTACTCTTGTACAAGGTGTAGTGAGACTTTAGAAACAACATGTACTACTAGTAGTAATAGCAAGTATGTTGACTACGGTCGAATTCAAAGTGAGCAAGCACAGATTTTTTCGTTATGATCCCTGAAGAATTTACATTGCTACAGTTCATCATCATCATGTGCCTAGTGGAGGTTAGCATGGCCGAATTGATAAGGGCACTCTGTCTTAAATTTCCGGTGTGCTGATGCCCAGAAAGCGGGTTCAGAACCTACACTGGTCAGTTGGAATAAAACAATTTAACTATCCCTTAAGCCTCAGAGCCGTGTGTGTGAGTGGTGTGTGTGTGTGTGTGTGGTTGTTTGTCTGTCTGTGTTTGTGTGTGTGTGTGTGTGTGTGTCTGTCTGTCTGTCTATGTCTGTGTGTGTGTGTGTTTGTCTGTATTTGTTTGTGTGTGTCTGTCTGTGTCTGTCTATACTCTGTGTGTGTGTGTGCGTGTGTGCGTGCGTGTGTGTGTGTGTGCGCGTATAACGCTGTCCAAGACTATACCAATGTTGTGGCTCTTGTTTACATGTCGATCTGTGATGGGAATACATGATGCTGGAAAACTCGCGAGTTGTAAAGATGTTCTTCAATATCATAACCAACATCCTTATTGCTGTTTGATTCCGCCTCGTCCACAGTGCACCTGACTTGCTTAGATCTGCGACTGAGACGCCCACGGGATGATAATATTAGAATCTATATTTTGTGTTATGATAATATTGGAATCTATATTTTATATTATGATAATATTGGAATCTATATTATATATTATGACAATATTGGAATCTATATTTTATATTATGATAATATTGGAATCTATACTTTATATTATGATCACATTGGAATCTATATTTTGTATTATGATAATATTGAAATCTATATTTTATATTATGATAACATTGGAAGACTTTGTCATGGTAGAAAGGATAAGAACTCTTGAACTTCCGGTACGTTGATGGTGAGGTTAAATCCGTACGCTGGTGTACAATTGGACTTACGATGTTGACTTCTCGTTCATACAGCAATGTTAAACTACTGAATGTAAATATTTCCTTAGAAACCAGCCTGGGGTTGATGGCAATGTCTTGCAAAGGACACGCAGCAAGTTTAAGTCAGCGTCTGTGGCGAGGCTGTAGCGAGCGCGATTCGGAATCCTGCAAACCGCGTTCTCAACGAGCTGCAGGGGATTCGGAAGCAGGCCGCAGTGTGTTGATTTTTAACAATGGCATGAGTGTCAGTCGTTCAGAAACCAATGCCTAGTAAATCACAAATAGCCAAGCAATGCTTGGATTGATTGCGACGTCCTGCAAAGGACATAGAAATGACCTGTAACTATATTGTCAATGTTTATTAGCTGAAACATCGCTTGTGTTTCAAACATGAACCCTGTACTAGGTGACCGAACCTCTTTGCTCAATGTGTGGTCGTAATTTACTCTCATTCACTTTTCCATTTGTAACTACACTCTTCACTACTAAAGAACAAGAAGGTGCCATGGAGGCAACCTTGTCTGTCGTGACCTCATATCACAAGGATCTTAACCCTGGTAAGATCAAAGACCTGGATTCTTATTAAGTTCAACACCATTCGTGAGAACCAGCTGGTTTATCAGGAGTTGTTCGTGCTGTGGAACCTCTTGAATGCTTTCTAGTTGGGGCCAAAATTCAACTTCATTTCTTGCAGGCGGAGATAAAGGGACACTCCAAAGATGAAGATCCTTCAGGTATGGCAGTTTATCGAATGTTGGTGAATGATGCAGACAGGAACCAAATATATACAGTGGTGTTTTATTTTGATGTTCGACACGCGGAAATTCGATTAAATTTGTTATGATTAGTCACTGAATGAAGGTTGTAGATCCATAGTGATGTTTTGATATTTATGTAGGATTTATATTCCCGTAATTGGCAACACAAGCTGTATAAATCTGTAGCTCAGTGGGGAACAACTGGTATAAATAATCACACATGGCGAATAAGGAACATTTTGATCTCTCTCTCTCTCTCTCTCTCTCTCTCTCTCTCTCTCTCTCTCTCTCTATATATATATATATATATATATATATATATATATATATATATATATATATATATATATATATATATATATATATATATATATAGAGGCCGAGCCATAAGGGATAAACCCGGGGCGGTGTAGGCGATTCTCTGTAAATTAATCCCCCATGTTAATTTTTCCGTTCGCTTACTTACTTTGAACTAAAGCTTAGTCCATACACCTGCTGCTACTACTCGTGCATTGAGTTGATATTTGCGTGTGGATAAGCTGACCATATTACTAGTGTCCCTCGCCATTTGGCATAATTTTGTTGTTGTAGTTGTTGTTATTGTTGTTGTTGTTGTTGTTGTTGATGATGATGTTGTTGTTGTTGTTGCGTTGTTTCTCGGTCCAATTATGCATATAACCAGTTCGACACCATTAACGTTTAAAAGCCGGTAGATCACCATTTGGGGCTGAAATTTCCAAGATTTCGTGATGGGATAACGTCTACTAAATTTCTTGTTTCATTTTATTCTAGTGCATTATCATGATCATCATCATAATCGCGTGTCCTGCCAGCTGGCGTAGGCGTTGGTGACTCTCCACAGATCTGTTGCAAACGTCGACAGGCAATAATCAAACCCTTGTCAGACCACTACCATGCCGTTATTAGAGCTACTTACTCGACATGTACAAGCATATTAAAAGAGTTGAGATTAGAAGACACAATAACATACATCAAAGCAGAAAACTTAAGACGCACTGAGATTCGATCCTGCCACCTCCCAGTGATGACAGTATCTCTCTGAAGTAACAAGTGAGTAGTAAGGGGGGTCCTATTTTACGCGAATTTTAGGTCCGCTTTATAGGTCCGAACCTAGTAAATATTTATATGAAGAGTCTAGGACCTACTCGCACCGTCTTGAAAACTGACCTATGGTGACCTACTTTTTCAAAATCTCGCGCGGATTTTGGTGCTTCCGGTGTCTCCGGGGGCATGCGGGGGAGGCGAGCAGGCGACGATTAGAAGACAGTGCAGTAAGGGAGGGGCACCCCAATAAAATACGTGATGTATGTAGGTAGGTGTTTATTATTAGTCATGGATCCTAGGAAGAAACATCCTTTTACGGCTTTAATTGAGAGAGCAACAGGGATCGGAAAATCCATCTGTGCACAACAGTTTATAGCTCATTTGCCGGACATTATTGATCCGATTTCAGAGGAGGTTATATGGTGCTACGGAGAATGGCAATCTATGTATGAAACGATGAAAGGTGTTAAGTTTAACGAAGGTGTGCCGAATATGGAAAAAAATTGACAGGTGATAGACGTCGACTAGTGGTAATAGATGACCTAATGTCCAAGACAGATGATAGATAGACTAAATTATTTACAAAGAGTAATCATCATCGCAACCTCAGCGTCATGTATATAGTCCAGAACCTCTTTAGTAAGAATAAAGAACAAAGAACGTTCAGTTTGAATTAACATTACATAGTCGTGTTTATGAACCCTCGTGACGGGTCTCAGATTACCCAGGCCGCGTGTCATATATGTCCAAGAGAGTTTTAAGGACCCAACAGCGGCCCCACGCGGGTATTTGCTCTTTGACCTTCGACAGGAAACACCAGATCAGCTCCGCTTACGAAGTCATATATTTCCGTATCAGCGTCGTCTACGTTCCTAAAAATTACGTCCAATCTGGTGAAACGTAACGGGGTCATGCTGCAGTTTCTGGGTCAGGCGAAGGCGGCTTGCGTGAAATCTGTAATTAAAACAGCTTTCCCGGACCTCGTCCAATCAATTTGCGAGTGCTGTCACAAAGTGTTAAAAGATAATGTTCCACTGATACCGGATCAGAAGAGGCGTCTGCAGCGGCATAATAGCAGTTTGAAAACGCTCACGGGTAAGAGACTATCTATCAAGAAACGGAAACAAATTTTACAACACGGTGGTTTCATAGGTGCTTTAATAGGCTCCATCCTACACGTATTGAAAGGCGTCGTGGGTCTGTAATGAAGAAAATGATCCTGATCGAACCACGGCTATTGGAAAAACCCTATATACCACCCGACACACTAACGGATAAGTCGCGTGACTTAGACCTTCAAATGCAACAAGTCCTGGAAACCGAAGATCTACCACCGAGGGAAAAACCCGCGTGTATTAGCAAACTTTGCAGCGGTATCTGAATCGACTCGATCAGTACAGACATAAGCCTTTAGGTACAGTGGATATCAAGGAACAAAACTAAGAAGTCAGCACTTTATCGGCACCAGTCGTCGAGGAGCCTATTCAACTAACACCTCTTCAACTAACGAGGGCTAAAAGTCAAGTAATCGAGGCATCACCGGCTAAAAGTCAAGTTGTCGTGACAACAAAACTTTACAAACGCAGGCGAAAGAAGAAGAAGAGTAAGCCAGCGTTTACACCACAAACATCATGAAGAAACAAGCTCGCGCAGCATTCAACATGAAAACAAGAAATACGACATGAAAACAAGAAAGAGGAAAACAAACTAATCATACCACTGGAAAAAAAAAACCACAACCTACAAACAAAACAAAACAAAACAAAATTTCGTTTTCATAACTTTTAATATTTCATCTATACGGATATGTATTTTCACTAGGGGTGATTAGCGTGTCGTTGAGTGAGACATCAACATGAGAAAATAAACTGTGCAGGCAATAGTTGACTGAAGCGACATCGGTCGTGGGTTGTAGTTTGTCCCCATTCGGTAGTGTGAATTTAGCTCTGACGTGTAAGAAAGTGTTAAACAGATCCAGATACTCTTCACTGGCACCAGCGATGGCGAATTCTATAGGTGCCCCTGGGGCTAGTGATGCGAGTGGGTGTATCTCCAGAAACTGTCCCTCTTCTACGGCTGTTTGCGTGGGTGGTACGCTAAACAGATCCGGAAAATAAAGAAGACAAACGCAAGAGTGGGCGTGAATCAACGCCATCACGCAACGATATCCGAGTACTTGCTTCTTCTTGTGAGTTCGACGAAGTAGTCGTTTTATACGTTTTATGGGCTCTCCAGGTGGCGCTGGATGTCTCTTTCTTTTAGTACCGCTACCCGATTGGCTTGCGTGGTTGACCGCTCCTTGCTGTAGACGCTGACCAGCTTGCGTGGCGTGCTCTTTAAAGGATCCCCCAACGTTCCTCCCAGCTAACGCATCTTGGGCCACAGCTTGGGATTCCGTTGTAACGCCACGTACTTCGCCATTATTCTAGGTCTGAACGTTTCTGAGCACGAAAATGTAACGTCAGGACTGACGTTCCGGTAGAGAATGAGATCTTTGTGCCCATATCGGTGGTTAAAAGTATTTCCACCATGTCGAAGGATTAACGACTCAGTGGTACACAGCGAGGTTTGTCGTAGGCGCGAAACACTGATGTCGAGAGCTGATTCATGATAGGGACCGTCCTTACTAGTGGGAACATGTCTTCTCCGACTGGTTTGCCGCTATGAGATCACAGTTGACGTAGACATTTTTCAGATCGCTATTCTGGTCTATCGCCACTTGGCCTACCATTATTGGGTTGCATCCGACATCCTCGGGGCGGGAAGCCCTAATATCTCTTTCAGCTTGTCGCTAAATATAGCAATAGCCCCCGCTTCGAATATTTTCACGATGACTTCTTTTGAGGCATTGATGAAATATAATCTGATGCGTGTCCTGTCGCCCACTTCCGTCTCTGTCATTATTCTATTCAGTCCCGCAATAAATGCGTCTTTTGAACTGTACAGGCCCGGGGGATACAATCTTCTGGACACTCCGCTGTTGGATGAGTTGTATCTTATCCACACTTCATTCTGTTGCACATTGCAGTAGTAGCTGGGAAATTGAAAATCTACCAGACCAATTTCGTAATGTTGACACACCTAATAGTCTGCGATAAGTTGACGAAATGGTGACCTGGAGAGTTGTTGGGAAACATGTTCAGCGAAGCATTGGTCGATAATATCATGTAGAAACTCATATTTTAGGGTTTGGTAACATGTAACCCAGACAGCTACTCAGTAGAGCGATCCACGAATTGCCCTCGGATGCTTCGACGCTGTCTCGAGATACATTGAATAGTGATACGCCAATGACTGTGTATATAATGATCAGCTGACAGAAGAAGGCAATCTACAGTCGCATAATTCGCTGCCCAAACAAAGGCCGCGTTCTTTCCCATGTAATAGGAGATTCCATTTAGTATCCGGTTAGATCTGAGATCCAACTGCTGAATGACTTGGGATAGCCGAACCACTTCATTAAATACTCTTGCCCACCACTTCGCCCGAGTCTTTCTTGTAAGACTGTTTTGACGCGATAGACTTGTTTATCACCCACCAACTGGATCTCTGCTCGTTAGAATGACCCTTGAAGTTCCTCCCCTGGATCGTCTTTTAGCATATACGCCACCGGACTGGTCTGGTTTATACGACTGACGGTAAACAGTTCTTCTGTCCACGATGGCATATAGCCTTTTTTTGTTTGTTTGGGTTGAGCCAATCTAACTCGGTCACCGGCTGTAAAATGTACTTTTTGTTGATCCGCCTGTCTTCTGATAAAGTTATTCCACATCTCTTCTTGATTCGTATAGTTGACCTGCATGGGTGCCATGCGAATATTTCGGTGATACGAACTATTGCAGTTGTGGATAAGTTTATCTATCACATCGATGAAGCGAAATGTATTCGTCTTGGTGAAATAGCGCCACATTTTTTCTTTAAGGGTCCCGTTGAATCTTTCCACTATAGTGGTTTTCACATCTTCATTCTCGGTCGTAAAGAAATGTACACTTCGGTCTTTTAAATTTTAAGAAAGTCCGGTTGACAAATTCAGAGACTTTATCAGTCTGAAAATGTATCGGTTATCTATCAGCAAAGATATTACTCACGACTTTCACTAGCTCCTTTCCCGTCTTCTTCTTATCTGGATGGCCCAGGCATAATTACTAAAGACATGGAGACACGTCACTAGATACGACATCCCATCGTTGTATCTGTGTAATTGTCTCATATCTATCAAGTCGGCTTGAGAATTGTTGATTGATACCACCGTTTATGGTTTAATGCCCCAGGAAACCACGACCGATCGCTTCATGTCAAGTATAGTATCCTTATGCCGTAGCCAAGTCTCTATTTTCTTCAGTTTAGTATTCCATTTTAAGGCGGCGGCTCCGCGTAGGCTCCGTGTGTCTGCGGATCGAATTAATACTTTCTTATTTGCGCGGCTTTTTTCCCCACTTGGGTGTAGATAGCATACTCTTCTTCTTGTTTCGCCTTAGTTTTTAAAGTGTTGTTGTCTCGACTACTTGACTTTTAGCCGGTGTTGCCTTGATTACTTGACTTTTAGCCGGCATAGGTTGAAGAGGTGTTAGTTGAATATGTGTCTCGACTACTGGTGCTGGTAAAGTGACGACTTCGGGTTTTTTCCCCTTGATATCCACTGTACCTAAAGCTTATTCTGTTCTGATCGAGACCATTCACATACCGCTACAAAGTTTGATGATACAAGCAGGCTGTTTTTCGCGGTGGTAGGTCTTCGGTTTCCAGGACTTGTTGTATTTGATGATCTAAGTCACGCAGGTTATCAGTTAGTGTGTCTGGTGGTACATAGGGTTTTTCCAGCAACCGGGGTTCGATCAAGATCATTTTTTTCATTACAGACCCACGACGCCTTTTAACACGTTTAGATTGGAGCCTAATAAAGCGCCTATGAAACCACCTTCTTGCAAAATTTGTTTCCGTTTCTTGATAGATTGCCTCTTATGCGTGAGTGTTTTCAGACTGTTATTCTGCCGCTGCAGACGCCTCTTCTGGACCGGTGTCATTGGAGTATTACCTTTCAACACATTTTGACAGCATTTGCAAATTGATTGGACGAGATCCACGGAAGCTGTTTTAATTACAGATTTCACATCAGCCGGCTTCGCCTGATCCAGAAACTGCAGCATGGTCCCGTTACGTTTCACCTGGTTGGACGTATTATTTAGGGACGTAGACAACGCTGATCGGGAAATATATGACATCGTAAGTGGAGCTGATCGGGTGTGTCCTTTCGAAGGTCAAAGAGCAAATACCTGCGTGGAGCACCTGTCGCGTCCTTAAAACTCGCTTGGACATGTGACACGCGGCCTGTTTGCATCTGTTTGGCCAGGTTGGTAATATCAGACCCGTCACGAGGGTTCTTAAACACCACTAGGTAATGTTCATTCAATCTGATCGCTCTTTGTTCTTTATTCTTACCAAAGAGGTTCTGGACTATATACATGAGGCTGATTTTGTGATGATGACTACCCTTAGTAAATAGTTTAGTCACCCTATCATCTGTCGGGGACATTAGGTCATCTATTACCACTAGTCGACGTCTATCACCTATCCATTTCCCATATCCGGCAGACCTTCGTTAAACTGAACACCTTTCATCGTTTTATACATGGATTGCCATTCTCCGTAGCACCATATAGCCTCCTCTGGAATCGGATCGATCATGTCTGACAGATGAGCTATAAAATGTTGTGCAAAATGGATTTTCCACTCCCTGTTTGTCCCGCAATCAATGCCGTAAAAGGATGTTCCCAACTATGATCCATGACTAATAATAAATACCTACCTACCTACGTCACGCATTTTATTGGGGTGTCCCGCCCTTCCTGCGCTGTCCATTCCGCGCCGTCCTCTCCGACCCACCCCCCCCCCCTCGCCTCGCGCCGGCTGCTCGCCTCGCCCGCCTGCCCGGTTCACGTGCCCCACTCCCGGAGACACCGGTAGCACCAAAAATCGTGCGAGATATTGAAAAAGTACGTCATCGTGGGTCCGTTTTCTAGACGGTTCCGCCATAGGTCCCAGACTCTTCTTATAAGGATTTACTAGGTCCGGACCTATGAAGCGGACCTGAAATTCGCATCAAATAGGACCCCCCCCCCCCCCCCACACACACACGCACTTTTACTACTCAAATGTACTTCGATGTTGGACCACCTAGACAATGTAAAAGGTGTCACCAAGAGCTAAGTGTTGTCATCTACTGAACCCGCAACTATGACATTTTTAGCGAATTATAACGTAGCCAAGGAAGTCAGCGTCACGGAATGGATAAGAACGTTCGACTTTAAACATCAGGTGTACTGATCCTGAGCTAGCTGCTTCAACCCCTACACATGTCAGTTAGATTAAAACGTTAACTGTTCGTCCTTGACTTGGGGATGTAAAGTACAAGTACCTCAGAAATCTGAGTGGGTTTGCCTGATGGCGAGGGATACTGGTAATAGGGAAAGGAAGTCCACATGCAAAAATCAGCCCAGTGTACTAGAAGATAAGTATGTGCATGGTTTACGCTGGAGTTCAAAGCGAGCAAAATTAAATAATAATAATAATAATAATAATAATAATAATAATAATCTCATCTCATCTCATCATGTTCCTCTTGTACCTTGCGGTGTCGAGGTGAAGTATAAACTTCGTGAGAGTGCCCGGTTATGGGCTTCGTATATCGACATTCCCATGGATTCTGTTATTCCCTCCGTCCAACGTTTACGTGGTCGGCCTCTTCCTCTGTTTCCATCTGGTCTGTACATCATTGCTTGTTGTGGCATGCTGTTGACTGGTAACCTACTTGCATGGCCAAACCATTTGACTTGTTGCTTTCTAATAAAATCTAGAGCAGCTTTAACCCCCACATTAGTCCTGATTTCTTCATTTCTGATCTTATCTCTTCTTGATACGTTGAGTATTCTTCTCAGGAACCTCATTTCTGTTGTGATTTTTCTTTTCTCTTTTTCTGTCATTGTCCAGGTTTGGCATTGGTAGCACAGAGTTGGTAGGAAGATTGTGTTGTAAAGTGCTTTCTTAGTAGTTATTGATACATGTTTGTTCTTTAGTATTGGTGCCATTTGTCCAATGAGTTGATTTGCCTTATTGCACCTATTTTCGATCTCGTCTTCTGATCTGCCATTTGATGATATTATACTTCCTAGGTACTTGAAGCTCTTTACTTGTTTCAAGGGATGTTCGTTTAGGTGAATTGTTGTTGTTTGTTCTTCTTTAGTTATAGTCATTACCTCTGTTTTGCTTGTGCTAATTTTCATGTTATGTTCCTTACACATTTCGTTTAGACTATTCATGTGGTCTTGTAATTCAGCTTCTGATTTTGCTATTAGTGCTTGGTCATCCGCAAACAGGAGTTCTCTAATGGTTAGATTTGCAGATGGTTCTTCTTCTGTGTTCTCGTCATGCGGTATTTTTGCTGTCTCTATAATAATAATAATAATAATAATAATAATAATAATAATAATAATAATAATAATAATAATAATAATAACCTAACCATTTTCATAACGTAATTGCTCTCAGAAATGTGTATTAATTTAGTCAAGTAACAAACACACACATTATGTAACGCTGGGTCCAGTATATTACGAATATTCAGAATAGAAACACGATAGTCTATTTGTTTGGAGCGAACTAATGCCGTTATTTGGACGCGACAAGTTCGAGTCCCGGTTGTGATCATCACAGCTTTCGACTCTTATAATATCTAGTTTGTCCTCTAAGTGTTACTTCTTTCCTCTAATTCAATGAATACCAATCACTGCCTGCGTATAGTTTTCCTGATTTCAATAGCCGCAATGTTTCCGTAGAGACTGATGCCCAGAATGATGTTCTGAGCATGGGAAATGGCACTTTTGGCACGCGTGCAGTTGAGTTGGCACTCTAGTTTAGTATTATGGCATACGTAATCAACATCACTGAGAACTGATAACAGGCCACTCGAACCTCCACAATGGACTTAACTTACATGTCTGAGCTTATCGACACAAGGCTTACAGATAAGACAGAACAAGTACACAAACATAACCGAAAAGTACACATAAATTACTCGACAAGTACACTAGTATTATGCGACATGTACACAAATAATATGCGAATACTCAGAGGCCGCTAAATGTTTCATGATATAATAGGTAATGTATACAATGGAAATTGTCATAGAAATCTCAATCTCCACTAACCCTCTGTCTGTCTGTGTGTCTGTCTGACGTTGCGTCTGTTTGTCTGTCGATGTTACTCCCTTTCTCTCCCGCTCTCTTTCTCTATATCTGTCCCTCTCTCTCTTCATCTCTGTTTCGCCTCTCTCTCTCTCTCTCTCTCTCTCTCTCTCTCTCTCTCTCTCTCTCTCTCTCTCTCTCTCTCTCTCTCCTTACAGATAGTTAGGCAGACGGACTGATCTATGACTGGATGGATGGATTGATGGATGGACGGATAGATTAATGGATGGATGTATGGATGGACGTACGACTTGGTGGTTTGATTGATGGATGGATGGATGGACGACAGATAGATGCATGGATGTATGGATGCATGTACGGAGGCATGGATAAAGACACGGGTGTCCACTATGTATAGGATTTGTCGGATGCTGCAGCAACAATGTTTTCTAAATGCACATGTTCCAATACATAACGGAGTGATAAAACAGAACAACACTATAGACGCATGCATCATCGATTATTGCTTTACAAGGTTTTGTCAATTCAGACTATTTCCACTTTATTTTTAATTCCTCTATCCACCCCGTTACACACCTCATAGGTCAGTGTCCGACCTCAAAGGTCAGTGTGTCCGACCTCAAAGGTTGGTGTGTTCGCCCTCAAAGGTCAATGTGTCCGACCTCAAAGACCAGTGTGTTCTACCTCACAGATCAGTGTGTCCGACCTCACAGATCAGTGTGTCGGACCTCAAAGGTCAGTGTGTCCGACCTCAAATTTCAGTGTGTCGGACCTCAAAGGACAGTGTGTCGGACCTAACAGGTCGGCGTGTCCGACCTCACAGGTCAGTGTGTCCGACATAACAGGTCGGCGTGTCCGACCTCACAGGTCAGTGTGTCCGACCTAACAGGTCGGCGTGTCCGACCTACCATGTCAGTGTGTCCGACCTCACAGGTCAGTGTGTCCGACCTAACAGGTCGGCGTGTCCGACCTCACAGGTCAGTGTCTCCGACCTCACAGGTCAGTGTGTCCGACCTAACAGGTCAGTGTGTCCGACCTCACAGGTCAGTGTGTCCGACCTCACAGGTCAGTGTGTCCGACCTCACAGGCCAGTGTGTCTGACCTCACATGTCGGCGTGTCCGACCTCACAGGTCAGTGTGTCCGACCTAACAGGTCAGTGTGTCCAACCTCACAGGTCAGTGTGTCCGACCTAACAGGTCAGTGTGTCCGACCTAACAGGTCAGTGTGTCCGACCTAACAGGTCAGTGTGTCCGACCTCACAGGTCAGTATGTCCGACCTAACAGGTCAGTGTGTCCGACCTAACAGGTCAGTGTGTCCGACCTAACAGGTCAGTGTGTCCGACCTCACAGGTCAGTATGTCCGACCTCACAGGTCACTGTGTCCGACCTCACAGGTCAGTGTGTCCGACCTAACAGGTCAGTGTGTCCGACCTCACAGGTCAGTGTGTCCGACCTCACAGGTCAGTGTGTCCGACCTCACAGGTCAGTGTGTCCGACCTCACAGGTCAGTGTGTCCGACCTCACAGGTCACTGTGTCCGACCTAACAGGTCAGTGTGTCCGACCTAACAGGTCAGTGTGTCCGACCTCACAGGTCAGTGTGTCCGACCTCACAGGTCAGTATGTCCGACCTAACAGGTCAGTGTGTCCGACCTCACAGGTCAGTGTGTCCGACCTAACAGGTCAGTGTGTCCGACCTCACAGGTCAGTATGTCCGACCTCACAGGTCACTGTGTCCGACCTCACAGGTAAGTGTGTCCGACCTCACAAGTCAGTGTGTCCGACCTCACAAGTCAGTGTGTCCGACCTCACAAGTCAGTGTGTCCGACCTCACAGGTCGGTGTGTCCGACCTCACAGGTCACTGTGTCCGACCTCACAGGTCAGTGTGTCCGACCTCACAAGTCAGTGTGTCCGACCTCACAAGTCAGTGTGTCCGACCTCACAGGTCGGTGTGTCCGACCTCACAGGTCAGTGTGTCCGACCTCACAGGTCAGTGTGTCCGACCTCACAAGTCAGTGTGTCCGACCTCACAAGTCAGTGTGTCCGACCTCACAAGTCGGTGTGTCCGACCTCACAGGTCAGTGTGTCCGACCTCACAGGTCAGTGTGTCCGACCTCACAGGTCAGTGTGTCCGACCTCACAGGTCAGTGTGTCCGACCTCACAGGTCAGTGTGTCCGACCTCACAGGTCAGTGTGTCCGACCTCACAGGTCAGTGTGTCCGATCTCACAGGTAAGTGTGTCCGACCTCACAAGTCGGTGTGTCCGACCTCACAGGTCAGTGTGTCCGACCTCACAAGTCGGTGTGTCCGACCTCACAAGTCAGTGTGTCCGATCTCACAAGTCGGTGTGTCCGACCTCACAGGTCAGTGTGTCCGACCTCACAGGTCAGTGTGTCCGACCTCACAGGTCAGTGTGTCCGACCTCACAGGTCAGTGTGTCCGACCTCACAGGTCAGTGTGTCCGACCTCACAGGTCAGTGTGTCCGACCTCACAGGTCAGTGTGTCCGATCTCACAGGTAAGTGTGTCCGACCTCACAAGTCGGTGTGTCCGACCTCACAAGTCGGTGTGTCCGACTACAGCAAGCATTTGTGTACGGTTTGCTTCTACTGGCTCTGTGGCGAAGTGGTTACGGACGCAATTTACATTCTGGCGTTCGAAACACAGCTGCAGGCGATTTGACAGCAGACTGCCTTGCGTTGGTTTCAATACAATGGCATGAGCCCTGGTGAGTGCAAACTACTGAACGTAACCTTGCCAAGAAATCACAAATACCAAAAATGCTGGGGATGACTGCGACGTCATGTAAAGGATATGCAACTAACGTTGCTTCATCTAGACAGATTCCATACAAAGTGACGGGCTCCTATCTACTGGCTTGTCCATGGGACACGTTTTTCAGTCCCATTCCCATCCAATCCCACGGTAATTTTGCCTGTCCATCCCATGGGATTCCCATGAGATTCCCATGATAATACTAATATGGAATACAGTTCAAATAAAATTATGAAACTTATGAAAGTTTAGGGATAGTGTCTACTAAATAGGACTACATGTACAAAGAGACATGTAAAACAACAGAATTTATTAATTTTAATATTCAAGAGTATTTTATTAAAACAAAGTTTAATCTAAATATGACAATTCAGTGTCATTCTGACACTCTCATTCTGTTTCTGAGTCACTCTGCTCATTCAGCACATTATCAATTTCCTGCTGATCGACTGTTTCTAATAATTCAGTTAATCCAGGTAATCCCTGAACCATTTCCACAATTTTCATCTTACATGCAAATCTGATATACACAGAGTTTATAACGAGAGCTGGTAACATCCGTTTTCGTAACTTACTCAACAACAATCCAGCTGCACTAAATAAGCGCTCTACTGCCGCTGAGGACACTGGTATGGCCAAGACAATTTTCGCACTTGCTGTTAGCAGTGGAAACCTATGTTCATTTTTCCAATAATTTAATGGTTGTGAAGTTGGTTGCCGTAATTTTTGAAACATGGTGACTTCATCCTCAAGGCATTTGTTTCTGGGGTCATCAAACTTAAGTGTTTTGTTTGGTGGAGGATCAAAAAATAAGTCAAAATCACTTTTCGGCTTTTGTTCTACAATTCCTGCTACTTCACATACAGCAGATGATTCAGAAGAAAGATTTAAATCTTTGATGAATGAAATAACAGTTGGAACAACAGACTTAGAAAAAGCGATCCAATCATTGGCCCATTTATTGGTGTCCACATTCCCTTTCTTCTTAGTAACAACTGACTTGACCATGTCTTCTATTTTGGCTTTAATGTCAACTCCAGTAAGGAATGCTGCAGTAACTGCCAAAGAACTGCCGCAATATGGCCAAAGTTTTTCTCCAATAATTTTCTGAAAGTTCTGACAATATTTCTTCACCATGCTGCTGGAAGTTTCTTCGTCAATATCAACAATAACTTTGTACAACTGATAGTCTAGGAGGAAGTATAACAGCAAAATTAAATGAGATGTAGCACCATCAATTTCTAGTTTGTCAAAAAAAGTTTTGAATTTCTCATGTATGTACAGCATTCCTTTAATCTGAACAATATTCGGAATGTGGTTTAAGAATTCTTCATCATCTTCATTAAAGTAATGCGAGTAATTTTTTAAATGGGCATTGAAACGTTGGTAATATGATCGCATGCGCGCATTTATTAATTTATCCGGTGTCCCACCACGAGATAAAGAATTGATACAAGTACATAAAGAAAAAGGAAGGAGAAAAGGCTTTAGAAGGGTTTTTTAAAAAAAAAGTTGCTAGAACATGGCTACTGTCCCATGTGTCCCATGGGAAATACAAATGTTTGCTGTCCCGTCCCATCCTATCCCATGGGACGTTTCCCCATGGGATTCCCATAGGAATCCCATTCCCATAGACTAGCCTGCTACCTACTCGTGGGTAGGGTTTCTGCTCTAACAATTTTGCCATGGAAGCGGCCTTACGGCGTACTCTTCGCGTATTTAATCTGACTGGATTCTTAACGTACATAGCTTGCACACGGGGGCCTCCCATTTTCGCACGTATACGATGAGACTTGGTATCCGGTTCCCATACCCAAGAGATAGGAGGCACGTGCGATATCATTAGGTACCAATAATTCATTTGAAAACTTCCAGCCCTGTGATGTTATCCAACCCTGTACCTTTTGAACTGTCAAAAAAAAAAAAACAACCTGTCATTTACCGCCTATACCTTGCGATGCATGGCAGGGGGGAGGGGGATCTTGACCCGAAGGAATTGAGGCCGCCTGGTTAGTGCAGTCGCCTCCAACTGTGCAGGGTAGGGTTTCTTTTTGCTCCCGACAGAAAAAAAAAATCCACACCTTACAGGGGTTCGAGCGCGGGTCTCCCCAAGGTGAATTGAACATGAGTGGTAAACCTTAATTTCTCAGCCATGCCCTTCCCCCATCCCCAGTTGAAATGAATAGTCAAATCTTGACACGTATGTAAGTCATGCAAGACAAGCAGAAACAGTTAGGTCTCATTTTCCGGACTGTTGGCAAACAGGATGCACTGTTCAAGGCCGCACTCCTTATGCCTTTGCCGACCAGACGCGAAACGTTGCGAATTTACAATCAAGATTTCTTATAGAAAGCGAGATTTCAGTTTACAAACAATTCAAAGTAGTGCCCCAGGGAAATTTTCTCGCACAATCCTTTGATATTAAAACCTAGAACAGCCCACGTGACGTCATTGTAAGCCGCTATATTTCATTTGATTCACAATACTATAGTTCGGGGCGGTGCCAAGTCAGCACTTCACACCACGAGACAATTGCAGTTTTACAGCCCTTTTACTTTCAGTGAGTCGGGTTATAAATAATCGACAATACCCAGAGTTGTGGAGGCATTTCCCTGTGTATGTCGAGGGAAAAAGAGGAGTGAGGCTTTTAACTCATTTTGTACAAAGGAAGTCACTATATATTTATTGGATAATACTTCTGTACTTCTGTTATATAATATTCTAGTACTCTATTTTTGTCAGTACTCATATTCTTCTTCTTCTTCAGCATTCCGAGCCATTGAGGTTCTTTGCTGCAGATACAATCCGTCTCCATTCGTCTCTCTGGTTGACCTTCTCTTGTCAGTCGTTGATTCCAAGTGCTTGTAGGTCTGTATATATATTATCTCTCCACCGTCTTCTTGGTCTACCTCGGGGTCTACGGTCATTTATTTCCTGAATGTAAGCGAGTTTTGTTTCCCTATTGTCTTCCATTCTTTCTATATGCCCCAGCCATTGCAGTCTATTAGCCTTCATGATACCAGTGATTAGCGGGGACTTAAACAGGTCATAAATGTCTTTGTTACTCATATACTTCTCTTATATAATATTTTAGCACTCTATTTTTATCATTACTAATTTTTGCCAGAACTCTAATTTTTTTCAATACTCCGTCAACCGAAAAGAATAGTGAAAATGACAGCTTATATCTGAACATAACAAAACGCAAATATAATGCATACAGATAAAACTAATATATAGAAATACATATATGTTAATAAGGAAACATTGGAGATGTTTGACAATTTCGAATATCTTGGGTCATTAATTATCAACAATGGTGACAAAATGAAGGAAATTAAATGATGACTATCTATTGCTCTTCAAAAACTAAGATAACTGAATAAATTGTGGAGAGGGACAGATAGAACCATACAAATTTGATTTTTAATAGCATACATCTTTTCCATACGCCCGTGAGACCTGGACACTTACTAAACAAGATGAACAACGCATAAATGCCTTTGAATATAAATTTTATAGACGGGTTCTAAGAATATCTTGGATACAAAAAAGAACAAATGCATCTATACGACAAGAACCGAATGCTAATGAAGGTTGGCTACTAAAGACGATAAAACAAAGAAAATTTAACTATTTAGGTCACTTGAAACATCATGAAAGTTTGGAGAGAACAATCGTGCCCGGGAAGAGAAGAAGAGGAAGGCCAAAGAGAAGCTGGGTGCAGGATGTGGCAGATAGTCTCCAGATGGGTGTATCAGACGCGGGACATCGTGCTTATGATCGAAAGGTTTTCCAGAAGGTTGTTATGGGAGCGAAGTTCTGCAAAAGTACATGCTACTGAAAGAATGAATGACTCTATTTTTGTCAATACACCCTTTTTGTCAGTACTCCCTTTTTTCAGTACTACCTTTTTTGTCAGTACTCTAGTTTTGACAATCATTACTAGTGACTTCTTTCATAAGTTTCTTTCCGGCATTTCTGATATGCCGTTTGTTTTTTATTTTATCCCGACCAATTCTGCTGTTTATCTCTGTCATGCATCTTCCATCCAATGTTGTGTCCTGTTTGTGTTTTTTTTAATTTATTTTAAACTTATTTAAATGCCCCGTAGCAGGAAGCTGCTATAGTTACGTGAAGCGCTAAGATTGTCACATTTTTGTTAGGCTTGAGTGCACAGAGAAATAAGTGGTCAGTCTTTCCTTGTGGGTGTAGGCATCAGAGTCTCGTCATACAGCGCTAATGCTGTTGTCGGAACAAAGACCTAGTCATTGTAATAACACGCCCGTTTCTGTTATGATTGTCCCTAAGTATTTCAATCTATAAATTTGTGTAAACACGCCCACTTTTAGTTTTATCTCTAATTTTTGTGTTATCTTTTTCATTAATGTACAACCAAAACAAATAGGCAGGGACAAACTAAAGGAAATGGATTCGGACGGTGACACGGAGGAATACCATCAGCAGAATTGGTCCTGAACACCATGTACCGAGACCTGTCGTGCTGTATGAACGGTTACGTCAATTGGAAAGGCACATCATGGTGATCATGATGAATACTGTAGATTGTCTTCATGTGGCCACATTCTGAGATTCGGAGTTTTAGTAAGCGCACAAGCCATTCTGCTATCATAGTTTCCCTGTCTGTCTGTCTGTCTGCCTGCCTGCCTGCCTGCCTGCCTGACTGCTGCCTGCCTGCCTGCCTGCGTGCCTGTCTGTCTGTCTGCCTGCCTGTCTGTCTGTCTGTCTGTCTGTCTGTCTGTCTGTCTGTCTGTCTGTCTGTCTGTCTGTCTGTCTGTCTGTCTGTCTGTCTGTCTGTCTGTCTGTCTGTCTGTCTACACTTTATCCCCCATTGAGACTTAGATCCTAAACCAGCTCATTCGTCGCCCTCCTTTCCTTAGCTATCCCATGACGCACTATGTCCTCCCCATTTTATTCATTTCTGTCTCTACTTCTCTTCTCCGTGTGTTTTCGGCCTTCCTCTATTTCTTTTGGTCTTTTGATTTCCAGATAAAGTTATCCTATTCGCATTGATTTCCCTGTTTTGCTATATTGTTATTAATTTAATTCCTTCATTTGCAACAATTTATTACTCTATGTCCGCCCGTCCCTCCCACAGGTTCTGGGGTAGTTTGTTGTCAGCAGATTCGAATCCAGAGCCCAAGGAAGAGGGCAGTTGGTACGTGGACAGTCAAGAATATTAGACATGTTATGCGGAGATGTACAATTGAAAACTTAGTGACAACTGGCAAACTCGACGGCGAGATGGCAAGGGGAAGACATGTAGATAAAATCCTAGATGGATTGGTCATATGGCATAATCAAGACAAAAACACATACCTTATCAGAAACTCTAGTGGTCGTGTGAATCGGTGATCCATGGTCGCCCATGTTTATCTCAGCTCACCTCATCTCATCTTGTTCATCGTGTACCTTGCGGTGTGGAGGTAAAGCATAAATAACGGACGTGTGCCCGTTTATGAGCTTCAGATATCGAGATTCCCATGGACTCTTTACTCCCTCTGTCCATCGTTTACCACCGTACCATGTTTATCGGCATGGTGCATAATGATAATGAAGATGTTGCTGATGGTGAGTTAAGAGTCAGCATAGGCAATTACACCAAAGACTACAACCCTCAATGGTAGCAGTGGCAGTTATTATAAGTCAGAAAACACAAGGTGTACGTTTACAGTCCAAACAGACCTCTAAAGCCCCCTCATAGACGTGACAAATGTTACGAAGTAAACCTTTGAATATTGGATTAATCTTACAACTTCCCCCTACTTCTCACGTGACCTCACTAAATAATCGTTTACCGCCACTTCCCTCCCATCTAAAGTGATATGAAGTAAGAAGTACACCCTTGAATGATAGAACTTCTAAAGCCTGACTCCCATCAAGGTAATATAACTAAGAGGTAACCACTGAAAGCTAGGAGTAACTTACAGACACACGATTCACATGCCAGAGTAATATAAAGTAACAAGTAATCTCTTGAATATTAAAATACTTTAGATCCCCTCCCCCACTCTCTACTATTTTTATCGTACAGTGAGGGTAATCCCTGAGACATTCTAAAGAGTATGAATGAGCAAGTTCAGGAGTAGCAAGGGCCTCGCGGAGTCGGCTGTACTTGTGCTTTCATTTATGGAAATGCATTATTGTCATTGAATGTTAAGGCGTTCAGTCCAGGCCGGATTTTCTTTATTAGGCTCAAATTCAACGTTCGCGGCTCTTTTCCGGGGCACAAAACTGATCTTGGTTATAAACATTTAACAAATCTCTGCCATTGTTGCTCTCGCCTGCTCGCTCGGTATTTGGAACAAAAGTGACGGCATTTTATGGTCACGGGCTTTCAACGCTGGAAGAAATAAAACTCTAAAAGATGGAACATAACGGAGAAGAGTGCCTCATCCATTTACATTTCCAAAGAAGGAGATAGTACTTGACAAGGTGGTGAAGAAAGCAGGGAAAGTTCTGGGTACAACAGTTGTTATTCTATCTCTTGTTTGATTTATAGGTAACCACGTGCATTCAAACATGTCGCCTCTGGAATGTTTGTGTTAAGCCTTCGATTTATTTTATTGTGGTTCCTTTATGTTTCAGTTCTGAAGTTCTACTGATGCGCATTTAATGGTTTTCTTGACTTCTTATTTAACGTTTTGTTGAGAATTTTACTAATTTCCCGCCATCTCCTAAGGCTAGGGTATTATAAAACACAGTTCTACTGAGGTATTGTAAAACACAATAAGTAGACAAACCGAGAAACATGTAAATGACAGTGGATATGTGGTTTCTGATGGAAAGGCAATGAATACCATGGACAGAAACAAAACAAAAAATAAAAAACTGCCAGTCCATTAATTTATTTTAAAACAAAAATTAGACCTAGGGGGAGATAATGTTTTGGGGCGTGTTTTGTGATTTGAGAAGATACTGGCACCTTGCCGTCTATACAGACGAAACTGTGGTCATTGTGCTTTAAAAGAAGGCATAATAATCTCTCCATAGCACAAGGCAAGGACTGAAGTGTAGAGACCATGTGTTACCAATGCAGCATGATCGCTCTCTCGGTCTGCCTAGTTTACTCAAGAGGAAAGGTAACACCAATACATCTGGAACAAGACAAGCTGCAGAAGCTGCCGGAACACCAAAACAATGCTCTTACTGTTCGCATATCGGGGCTTCGATCCTAGACCAGTTGCCGACCAAGGCTCAGGGCCTGGTCTGCACTGCCATGACATTTAGTCTTTAGGTTGCATTTCCTCACACCAGGGTCAGGCTTGTGCTGTTTTGCCCAATTGTGTGACTGTTAACGAGATGGATATATAAAACACAAATGAAAAATCTGCCTGGGTTGGTTGTTGTTTATTGGTTAACAAGCAATATGGCTGCACTCCGGACACGCCCAAAAGCACGTCGTCTCTCAAATCCGATATTGCAATGTGTGGATGGTAAGTACGCCTGTGAAGCTGGATACACATTCAACAGTAGTAAGAGCTTTCTTCAGCCATATGTGACTACAGGTTGAACAGGAACTCTCTAGCTGCACAGCCTAGCATTCGTGTCGGCGGAGAGAAAAGAACACAAGTAACACATTCACCCTATCCACATGCGTCACTAGTTACACACCTAACACATTCACACACTCGACATCACTAGTTCTAACTTGCATTGCATGTTTCTTCTGTAAATGGTCTCATTGCATGTTGTATTATGTTTCTTTGATCGTTTGCAGTTGCTTGGCCATTTGAAAGTTGTGCAATATAGATTAACCAGACGCCTCCCAAATGGCCTGTTTCCAGCTAGCTTCTTGTTACCACAGACTCCGGCATCTCAAAGGCAATACATCCACACAAGTTTTCGCAGAAACTGTAGTTGACATGCATACCACATCCATCCGTTTTGACCTTCTTTTTCATTACATTGAGTCAAAGGAGAACCAACACCCTCTTTCCATTTTCAATAACAACAACAACAACAACAACAACAACAACAACAACAACAACAACAACAACAACAACAACAACAACACTAACATTTTATGACAATTTTAAACATTAATCTGCTAGTCGGAAAACACTAGAACAACAGAACACAACACAGAATAGAACACAACACAATATAACACAGGACGATAGAACACACCACACTATAGCACAGTACTATAGAACACAACACAATATACTACAGTATTATAGAACACAACACAATATAACACAGTACGATAGAACACATCACAATATAGCACAGTACTATAGAGCACAACACAATATACTACAGTATTATAGAACACAACACAATAGAACACAGTACTATAGAACACAGCACGAAAGAACACAGCACGATAGAACACATCACAATATAAAGCAACACAAAATAACACAGCGCTATGTAACCACGCACGGTAGAACACACCACGATAGAACATAGAATAATAAAACACATCACAATAGAACACAGCACAATAGAACACAGCACAATAGAACACATCACAATAGAACACAGAACTGGAGATCATGGCACAATAGAACACATCACTAGAGATCACAGCACAGTAGAACACAGCACTAGGGATCACAGCACAATAGAACACAGCACTAGGGATCACAACACAGTAGAAGACAGCACTAGGGATCACATCACAATATAGCACGGCACTAGAGATCATAGCACAATAGAACTCAACACAATAGAACTCAGCCCAATAGAACACGGCACAATAGATCACAGCACATTAGAACACAACACTAGAGATCACAGCACAATAGAACACAACGCTAGAGATCACAGCACAACAGAACACAGCACAATAGATCACAGCACAATAGAACACAGCACTAGAGATCACAGCACAATAGAACACAGCACTAGAGATCACAGCACAGTAGAACACAGCACTAGAGATCATAGCATAATAGAACACAGCACAAAGAAAACAGCACAATAGAACACAGCTCAATAGAACACAGCACAAAGAAAACATCACAATAGAACACAGCACAAAGAACACATCAAATAGAATACAGCAGATGCACGAGGAATAGAATTGTATGACAACCGAGTGAACAGGTGTTCCCAAACTATTGGGAACAGAAAAGATTGAGAGATGTGGCGAAGCATGGTCGCCGACACCAGCCGTCAAAACACTTGTCGATGGCGCGTATGAAACTAACAAATCCAGAGATAGAAAGAGTAAAACAATCGTGAAACAACCTCCACACATCTCTCTATCCAGCCAACATAAGGACATTCCTAAACCTCAGCGTTAGCGAAAATCTCATTTTCTGCCGGACTGTTTGACCAGGGTTGAACTGGCAGTTTTGTGACAAACGTTGCAGCTATTCGTCTATGTTTACGTCCCCATGATGGCGATTCCACGTTCTGGAATGCTCCCATAAACCCGCTGAGCGTGAAATTGACGGTTGGATGTCTCTATCATCTAATTTTATTGCGGACATTTTTCCCATCACTGTTTTCATTTGTTTTCGGCATTCCTAAAGTCAGCGGCGCTACTACGCTAAATTGCTTAATTTGGCACAACAGACTTTTTCATAATAGATACAGACAGCAGGCAGACAATTAGACAGCTAGACAGACAGACCACTGGAAAGACTTTTCGTTTGGAGAGTCAAAATGTTTTATTGACTCGCTGATTTCAATTGAATGGGAATGCGAGGAGAGGTGAGAGGTGGGTTGGGGGTTTGCTGGGGTGTGGTGGGTTGCCGGGATGGAGGTAGGGGGAGGGGGAGGGGGGGGGGTGAGGTATCATGCCTGCATTTTAGATGTTCAGGGAGCTTTTTATTGTTCCAACTGACTGACCGTTATGTGGATAGAACCCACAATCCCACCGCCATCGCACTGGAAGTTTACGCGCAAGCGCATTAAACACAGTTTACGTTGAATGAGATAGTATATATTGGTTTTAAAAAAGTTCACTCATTCATTCATTCATTCATTCATTCATTCAGTAGCATGTCCTTTGCAGAACCTCGCTGCCATAACAACCTTCCGGAAAATCTCTCGATCATAAGCAAGATGTCCTGCGCCTGATACACCCATCTGGAGATCATCCGCCACATCCTGCACCCATCTTCTCTTTGGCCTTCCTCTTCCTCTCTTCCCAGGCATATATCCTTTCATTGTTGTTCTCTCCAAACTTTCGTGACGTTTCAAGTGACCAAAATATTTCAATTTTCTTTGTTTTATCGTCTTTAATAGCCAATCTTCTTCAATATTCAATTCTTGAAGTACGGATGCATTTGTTCTTTTCTTTACCCAAGATATTCTTAGAACTCGTCTATAACATTTATATTCAAAGGCATTTATGCGCTGTTCAGCTTGTTTAGTAAGTGTCCGTGTCTCACAGGCGTATGTTGCAATAGGAAAGATGCATGCTCTTAAAAATCTAATTTTTGTAGTTCTGTCTGTCCCACTCCAAAATTTATTCAGTTGTTTTAGTCTTTGAAGAGCAATTGATAGTCGCCGTTTAATTTCTGTCATTGTGTCTCCATTGTTGGTAATCAGTGATATTCAAAATGTTCCACCACCTTCAATTTTTCCCCATTAATGTATATTTCTTTCTCCATAGTAGTTTTATCTGTATGCATTATCTTTGTTTTTGCTATGTTAAGATATAAGTTGTGATTTTCACTATTCATTTGGGTTGAAGCTATTAGGTTTTCTCCTGGGGTAGATTCTGTGTTGTGGATAATAATACTGTATCACCAGCATATCAATTTTCTGGTATGTCATGACCGCCGATATTTAGGGCTTCATATAGCTCCCTTTTTATATCATCTCTTACATTTCTCATTATATTTTCGGCGTACAGGTTAAACAAATAGGGTGACAGCACGCAGCCCTGACGGACTCCTTGCTTGATGTCAAACCAATCTGATGTCTCGCCATCTATTCTAACTGCTGCTTGTTGATCTAGATCAGTGTTTCCCAACCTTTTTTGTGCTATGCCCCACCTAAGCCTTTCTAAAATTCTTATGCCCCCCCCCCCCTCCGGGCCCCGTGCGGGACCCCCCCCCCCCCCCCCCCAACATATATTTTATTTTTAATAGTCAAAAATTGAAATGCTCACTAAAGAAACTTGAATGATAGGTCTTAGGAAGAAATCACTAGAACATTATTGAGCAAACACAGTAAGTAAATTTTCAAAACATCTAATGGAGAACTGAAATTCAAGTACAAAATAATTTTAATGAAAGATTTTTCTATATTATTTTAATTATTAGTAATTATTTATTATTTAAAGTTAGTGAGATTCTTGCGCTTGATGCTTGCTGCAAACAGATTTTATGTCAGGTTCCAATTTAGTTAACTTCAGTCTCAAGTCTCCCCGTTTTGTTATATCCAGCCGATTTCTTCCATTTTCGAATTGCCTCCCTTAGCAATCGAATTGCCCCCCCTGTTGGGCGTGGGCCCCACGTTGGGAAACACTGGTCTAGATAGAGCATTCTTATGAGTTGTATTACATGTGATGGAAAGCCCACATTCCTCATGATTTCCCAAAGTTTCTAATGTTGTACACAGTCAAATGCCTTTGAATAATCCACAAAACATGAGAATAGGCTTAGATTAAATTCTCTGCACTTCTCTATTATTAATCGCATGTTGAATATGTGATCTCTTGTTCCTCTTCCTTGTCTAAATCCAGCTTGAACCACGTTAATCTCTTCTTCCATTTTCTTACGAAGTCTTCCCATTATGACTTTTAGTAGAATTTTACGTGCATGACTGATCAGGGCAACAGTTCTATAGTTGGTGCACGATTTCAGGTTGCCCTTTTTTGGTATTGGAATGAAGATAGTTCTCTTCCAATCTGTTGGCCACATACCATATTTCCAAATCTTTATACATAATGCATGATATATGTGTATGCTTTCTACTCCTCCCGCTTTAATTAGTTCAGCTGGTATCTCATCACATTCAGGAGATTTACCATTCTTCAGGTTCTTTATAGCCCAAGCAATTTCATCTAATAAGGGTTCAGGTTCTGTCTCTGCTGTTGTTGGCTCATGTATCTTATTCATATCCTCACTGTCACTCATATCACACATTCCACTGCAGTACTCCTGCCATCTTTCTAGAATTTGCCTAGATTCTGTTAAGGTATTTCCCATCTTGTCACAGATAACATTCATAAAAAAGTACAGGGTGTATTTTTAATGACTGTGCGGTGTTTGAAAATATTGCCTGTCCAAGTTTTGTATTTACCTATTATGTTGCATGAACTTTGCAGAGTGAATACAAAACTCATTCATTCATTCATTCATTCATTCATTCATTCATTCATTCATTCATTCATTCATTCATTCGGTAGCATGTCCTTTGCAGAACCTCGCTTCCATAACACCCTCCGGAAAACTTCTCGATCACAAGCAAGATGTCCCATTTACGATACACCCATCTGGAGATCATCCACCACATTCTGCACCCATCTTCTCTTTGGCCTTCCCCTTCCTCTCTTCCCAGGCATATACCCCTCCAATATTGTTCTCTCCAAACTCTCATGACGTGACCAAAATATATCAATTTTCTTTGTTTTATCGCCTTTAATAGCCAACCCTCTTCAATTTTCAGCTCTTGAAGTATGGATGCATTTGTTCTTTTCTTTACCCAAGATATTCTTAGAACCCATCTATAACATTTATATTCATAAGCATTTATGCATTTATTTATTTATTTATAGAAAATTTATTTATTTATTTATAGAAAACTAGGACAGGCAATATTTTCAAACACTGCATAGTCATTAAAAATACACCCTATATTGTCTTCTGGTTGTTTTTCCCAACGTGTTCCCAATCTGTTTCACATTTCACGTTCGTTTGTAAGTGCTGCTATGGCGTCAGTGGCGAACGAACGAACGAACGAACAATCCTTATTTTCAAAGGGTTAAGAATTGGGCACGCAGGCCCGTCTGACATTCTGCCATTCTTCTCTAGTTCATCTCATAGTAACGAGCGCGATTCGCAATCCCGCATACACCTTCAATATCAGTTGCAGGCGATTTGGAAGCAGATCGCCTTGTGTTGATTTTAAACCACGGGTATGAGCGTCGATCGTCCAGAAAGCAAAGGCAAACTACTGGACTTAAACTTTCCTGGTAAATCACTAACATCAAACCAATGATTTCCCTTAGTGAATTTGAATAACGAAGACACACACTATATATTGTACGATTTAATGCCTGGCATATTTCGCTGCATCTCGTCAGGTAGATACCGCAGAAGTCACGCAACATAGAGTAAAATAACTAGATAAATCCTTCAAGCTGAAATATACACATGTTCGCACAGTAATATCAATTGTTTACAATGGTAATTTTAAATTTCCTACCATGTCTTTCTGTTTGCACAAATCTGGCCTATGTAGATGAATCATTATGGCTTCTGGAAACTTTAACAAACGACTATTTTTGTATGAAACAACACGCGAAAACCGCTGTCTCTATCAATTACATGTCCGGTTTCTAAGACATAACGTGCAATGGACGACGCCGGAAGTTTGTAGTTTTTGTGTGTCAGCCTTCCCATGATCCCATCGCGTGTGTGTATTATCTTGTCAATCCAGCTGGGTATGTGTTCAACAACCCTGCTGTATAACTGCCGCTCTGTTCTGCCGATGTACGTAGACTCACACCTGCATGCGAATTGGTAAATGCAATTGGATTTGGCGTACAGAGGGGTAGATTCTTTTACTGCTGGGGTGGGAATAGGTGTGGTTCTGTACCTAATAACTGGAGTTGCAGCGCAGAATGTTCGGCCGACTGCTGTAATGAGCCGGTCCTGTAGACGTTGCATTACGTCATCCCCTCGAAAGGTTAGCTGGATAAATACCTTGAGCTTAGCGACTGCAGTTACGTCTGGTTTTGGTTTCGGCTGTTGGCAGTGGCGCTTTATAAATCCTGTGGAGTACCCATTCAAGTTTAAGACATTCTTCAGCGTTTTAATTTCTTCTGTCAGTGTGTCCTTTGTGCATATCTTCCTAGCTCGGTCAAACAAGGTCCGTACTAAGCCCCGTTTGCACTTGACAGGTGCGAAGCTATGGCAATTTATGTATTGGCCAGTCCATGCTTCTTTGCGATACACCGATCTTTGAATTGTGCCGTCTGCTCTACGTCTCATTATGATATCTAGGAACGGCATCGCTTCGTTGTACCGTGTTCCATAGATAGAGAGATGTTTTTATGCGTCATTATGGCCTGGAACGATGTTGCTTGTAACTATGATGCTGAAATTGAGGCAATCAAAATAGCAACAGAGAAATTACTAAATACCACCCATGGTACACAAGCTTTGGTGTTTGTGACAGATGCAAAATCAGTACTCGAGGCGCTCCTGTCAGGGAAATTGCCAGCACTAAGGACACTACATTCTGAACTATGTCGTCAGCATAAGGTCACCATACAGTGGATACCATCCCACTGTGGAGTACCCGGAAACGACAGAGCTGATCGATTGGCTAAGGAAGGAGCAAAAGAAGAACAGCCTAATGTGCCCGTTACATACAAGCAAAAGAAAAGAATGATCAAATCAGTCAGAAAGCCACCAAAACCTGCTCGAGATGACTGCCACGTTATGGACAGACCAGAACAAGTCATTATTCTGCGCCTCAGAACAGGGCACAATAGATTACGCAACCACATGTATACAAAATTCAAGATTGATGAATTAGTCTTGTGGATTGGCGTCGCAGAAGACAGCAGAGCACATACTCCAAAACTGTCCGAAATACAACATATATAGGCAAACCTTCTCGTCTAGAGAGACGACAGTGGAAGATAAACTCTATGGCCCACTGAGTGAACTAAAAAAGACAGTTAAATTCATACAAGAGACAACATAGCAGTTATAGTCATATTTCAAGCGAACGAAAGAAGAAGAAGAAGAAGAAGAAGAAGAAGAAGAAGAAGAAGAAGAAGAAGAAGAAGAAGAAGAAGAAGAAGAAGAAGAAGAAGAAGAAGAAGAAGAAGAAGAAGATGTTGCTTGTAATTCGTCTGTGGTGATAATTAATATATCTTCCATCTAATGGCGGTGGAAGGCGAAAATTTTAATGTCTGATGATCTCTTTTCTTCTAAACGTGGCATGAAGATGTCCGCTAGAATAGAACCAAGAGGACTCCTCATGACCATTCCGTCAATTTGGCGGTATGACTTATTCAGAAAATTGAATTTTATAATTGAAGTACATAGTAATAGTAGCCTCTCCAGAATAGATGCTGGTATACCTAGTTTTAGTTGTTTGTCTCTAATGCGTTCACTTAGTATTTTGACTGTCTCATCTAATGGAACGTTGGGGAAAAATGGGAGGGGGAGGGTGGTGGCTATATCCATGGATGCCATGTTTTTATTATTTATGTCCATAGTATCCAATAATTCCACCAGTTCGAAGGTATCTCTGAATATTTGTGGATCAAACGACTGTCGTACTTCTTCTTCTTCTTCACCGTTCCGAGCCATTGAGGTTCTTTGCTGCAAATACAATCTGTCTCCATTCGTCTCTCTGGTGGACCTTCTCTTGCCAGTCGTTGATTCCATGTGCTTGTAGGTCTGTACATGTATTATCTCTCCACCGTCTTCTTGGTCTACCTTGGGGTCTACGGTCATTTATTTCCTGAGTGTAAGCGAGTTTTGTTTCCCTATTATACTGTCGTACTGGCTTTAAAATTTCAGCTAGCCATCTCGCCATCCGGTGTTGTGCAGAGTTAACCATGGACAGGATTGGTCTTAGAGGGATTCCGGGCTTGTGAAGTTTGGATAGACCGTACATTTGAGGAGTGTGGGAGCGATGTGGTGTGAACATTTTTTGCAATGGCCTCACTGATAAGTCCCTCATTCAAAAGTTACTGGATCTGTTTTCTCATTATTGCATCCAGGTGCACCGACTTGTTTACTGATTGATCTAATCTGCATTTATCCTATAATATCTCTTCCATTTTACTCTGGTAGTCTAACATTTCCATCAATACTGCACCACTTCCAACAAGCTCTAAACAGACATGTCGGTTGACCAACGAACACCTTACTGCATTATAATTAGAGGCTAACAAACCCCTTGTTCTTAAACATCCGGTGTGCTAATGCCGAGGTAGTAGGTTAAACCCATACATCGGTAACTCTTCGCTGGCTTCTGAGGATGGGGACGGAGCGCTTATGGGAATGCCCCGAATGCTGTGATGTCGGTTCCTAAATCAATCAATCAATCAATCAATCAATCAAACCCATACATCGGTCAGGAGGACTAAAATGGTGACTTCCCTTCTTTGACTTGGGTAAGTAAATTACAAGTACCTCCGAAGTCGGAGTGGGTTCGCCAGATGGTAAGGGACACTGGTAATTTGAAAAGCTAATCCACATGCAAAAACCAGTCCAGTGTAATAGAAGCACTAACAGAGTGGTCCTCAACCGGTGGGGAATTCTGTACTTCTCGCCGTTCTGAAATACGTTTTATAACGTAAGTAGACCCGCAAATCACGTTTTATGTAGACGTTTGGACTTGTTCTAGTATGTGTTATTAAATTTAGCTTCCATTTTTACTGTGTGTGTGTGTGTGGGGGGGGGGGGGGGTGTGGAGAATTTGTAGGGAGGACAAACTAAAGGAGGGAATGACATTCTGAACATATAGTGAAGGGGTGCATGGGCCAAAAAAAGTTGAGAACCACCGCACTAGCCACGTGTATGGACTACGCTAGAGTTCAAAGTGTGCGAACACAAAATAAAATTTTTAAAACTTCAACTTAGACAAGGCCAT
This sequence comes from Cepaea nemoralis, assembly GCA_014155875.1. Lineage (NCBI taxonomy): Eukaryota > Metazoa > Mollusca > Gastropoda > Stylommatophora > Helicidae > Cepaea > Cepaea nemoralis. The sequence goes on from JACEFZ010026118.1 coordinate 325,433, forward strand.
ATTTTAATGATTAAATCATCAATGAATGTCACAACAAACAACATACACGGCAATTGTGTTTATTAGAAAAATAAATAGCTCAAAGTTGCCGCTATATTAGTTCTACTGCTTTCGATGTTGTACCGCTATACACGGAAGTATCCAAGTTTGAATTTATGAAAGGATGATTTACAATTCTCTTAAAGTTACCTGTAACTGAAAGATCATTGATTCTATGACATCACGTAAGAAATTGAGGATATGATGCATGGTCCGTTTTCTTGACCACACGGGTCACCTGAAAGATGTGATCAGTGCTTGATCACTGACCGGTGGTGTCTTCAATATATTCATTCCCATGGGCTGAGTTGAGTTGAGTGACGAACCGACATCACAACACTCAGGACATTTCCATACTCGCTCCTTCCTCATCTTCAGCAACCAACAAATAGTCCCGGTACTAATGGTACCAAATGCAATTTGATTATGTGTCCGTCTATCTTTTCCTCGAATTGCTGAGTGTCGGCCATATCCGCTGGTCACTCCCTATCGCGCCATTTTCTAGAGGCAATGAGGGTGTTCTTCCACAATTTACGCATTATCCTAAGGAGCCCTGATCACAACTGCCTGATATGCACCAATACAACCTGCACAGTTCGCGGCGACTGCACTAGCCAGGCAGCCTTAATTCCTCAGGCTCAAAGACCCCTCTGCCATACACCGAAAGGTACTATATTGGCAGTAAATGACAGTTTTTTTTAACCCCACCCATCGATTCATTTCTACGGGTGACGAAGACATGCAGGTCCCCCGCTAACATTTCAACGTTGCCACTTTCCTACAGCCCCAGGAAGGGCGGAAGGATGTGAGCTTTATCCAGGCTGCCAAAAAAAAAAAAAAATACTGCCTCTGTCTCTTCTAGGGGCTCTCTTTCTATTCGTCACAAAAGATCTCCCGATCTTATTTTCTCATTACATGACCAAACAGAACGGGTTGTCGCTTCCTTACATGTGTATATACAGTCCTACTTTCGATAGCGTCCTCCAGGCAATAGTTGTAAGTTACTCTGGCCGTTGTACTCCTAAGGAGAAGCAATCAAAGTCTAATCTTCCAGCTGTGAACAGGCAACCCCCAAACACGGCTTAGAGGATAGTGGGGCGTGAGGTTTCACAATTCCCCGTCATACCGAGTCGATGGCTCGAAATCAACAACAAGCTATTTGGAAGCAGACCGTTTTGCGTTGATTTCTATGGTATCAGGTGTCAGCCGTTCAAAAAGAATGACAAGCTGCTGAATCACCCTCGCCTAGTAAATTCAAAATCGCAAATAAATGCTGGGATTGATTGCAACGCCCTGTAAAGTAGACCATGCGAGGAGAAGCGAACATTTCTGACATGAAACAGCGCCCAGGTCGATCTGCCGAAATGAATAATCACCACTGCGAATCTGGCCCCCTGAACTACAGGACTCTGAAATGTGGGCTCTTAAGTAGGAAACGATAGAAAAAGAACAAAACTGGATAGCATGTGAGATGAAAGTTTATCGCAGAATGCAGTTAACGGGTTTGGTGAAAAAGTAGATAAGAAGTTCTTACAGAAATACGATCAAATAGACAACTGTTAAAAATATACTATACAGTAATATAGCTTGCTATCTCTTGGTCATCGAGGGGCAGCATGGCAGAATGGATAACAACACTCGCTATTAAACTTCCGGTGTGCTGATGCCGAAGTTATGTGTTCTTCTTCTGCGTTCATCCGAAGAGTTTTTTTTCGGACGTAATTGCGTTGTGCCTGTTTACAGCAGAGCTGCATTCTTGCGCCGTTAGGCCGACACATCCGACTTCTGCGGGCATTTGTTGACCGGATTAACCTTCCTTGGGACAGGTTATGGGTTCAACACTACACCGGTCAGTTGAACTAAAATGTTTAATTCTCGTCCTTGACCTGGGGACGTAAATTACAAGTACCTTAGGTGTCAGAGTGAGTTCGCCTGAAGGCGAAGTACACGGGTGATATGGAAAGCTAACCCCCTCGCAAAGACCCTACTAGAGGTAGTAGCATTGGACTACGTATTAGTAACATTATGGACTACGCTTGAGTACAAAGTGAGAGAACGTAATATACAAAACAAGCTTGTGAGTGTTAAATTGCTCTGAACTGAAAAGAATTGTTAAGAAGTAGGGCAAGTAAAGTGATATGATCAGATGAATTCAACACCAGTCTTTGGGCTGGTTAATATGATGAGGATGATGATGCAGTTGTGTATTTATAAACATCATAATAGGTAATGAATACATGTTAGTAAAACTAAAAGTATGTAGGTTTGAATCCAGACGTAAGGGCCACCAGAGCTTCCACCGCCGACGTCATCATACAGCATGGCATAAACCCGGGTCTGAGTACCACTCCCGCCCTCAATTCTTATTGGTGAGGCGTGGAGTCGGAAGTCACGTGGGGGAAGCGAATCTGGGATCATCAAATTCTCCAGGATGACGATGTTTCTGGGCAGCAGGAGTGTGTGGACAGGAAACATCGTGTCACGTGGTCCATCAGGGGCGGGCACATCCACTCCCAACATTCTGAGCTGTCGATGTGTGATCAACCATTGGGCCGCTTCCTTGGAGACGGTGGGGAAGTGGAATGTTCTAGAAGAAGAAAAATAACAGAAGTAGAGAAATAGGTTAGTAGCTATTTCTGACTCGTCTTCGTTCCTCTTTGGGAGGAAGTGCACGACACCTAGTTATGCATCCCAAAGGGCTTCGTGTCTGAATTCAGCATGCTTTTGTTGAAGGTTTGCTCTCTCTAGACACATCCCACCCAATGTAACGGGCTCTATCTACCCGTGAGTAGGTTTTCTTTTCCAACCAGTTTTGCCAGTGCAGATATTGTACTGCCTACGCTTTGAGATTTTGAAATGCAGTGGTGTGTTTTTTAAACACGCACAACATGCACACGGAACCTCCACATTTTCGCCCTTATCCGAGTACGCTATGTATCCGATCTCAAAACCCAGAGATCATATGGCCATGTGATATCACTAGATACCAGTGGTTTTTGGAATAACTCCTAGTCTCATGTTGAAATCGAACCCAATACTTTCTGATACTCAGGTGGTCAACGTGAATTCTCAGCCACTGCTCTCCACCCTAGTGAAAACAAATGGACATCAACCAAAGCAAAGATCGAAAGCAAGGACACAGACTAAAACACGAAGCAAAGGCACAAAGCATAGATACAAACCAAAGCCATACTTCAAATCTAACGTTTCGACTAACTTTCATGTCAGTAAAGAAGATACTGGAAACAGAACTACAAGGTCAGTGCACAACATATGATGATCACATAATTATTGCATACAAACACAACACAACACATATTAATCTGAATGATTACACTGTCTTGGTCTATTGATTGAGGACGCGTTAATGTTCGCCCCATAGCGGTCGCGCTGGTGAACGTGTTCGTCTCACAGCTTCCTAGTTATTGTTATCATTTCTCATTAACAGTCCACGTCTCGGAGCCTCGTAAAATGCAACGGGCCAGATTCAATCAATCAATCAGGTGCCGTCTCCACAATGAAGGTTGGATGCAATGGATCTCCAACACTGTCTGTCTCTCGCCTTGACTGTACATTCTGTCAGACTGATGTTCGTCCATCTCTTAATGTTATCTTCCCACTTGTATCGTTGTCTACATTCTTGCCCTCAACCTTGCCTTCCAGTATGGTTTTTATAAGAGTATCATGTCTTTAAACGTGGCCGAAATATTTCACTTGCCTCATCTTAATTTCTTTCCACAACTCTCTTTTCATTCCCAGTTTTTCTAGAACCTCTGCATTTGATTAGTTTTGTTTCCATGAAATACGACATCCATCCATCCATCATGTGCCATGCCAGTAAGCGTGGGCGGTCATGTTCTGCCATCTCACTCGATCACCAGAGTCATGGATCAGCTCCGTGTTTCTGTCTCGACCATGCCACAAGGCCAAGCCATCCAGGTACTTGCTTCTAGGTCTTCCCCTTGGTCTGTTCCCCGCGATCTTACCAGTCGTCACCAAGTTCTCCAATCCATTTCTTCTCATAACATGCCCAAAAAATTTTGACTGTCTACGTCTAATTTCTCTAATCAATTTACGATCTTCATTTGTTTCTTGAAGAACCTGTTCATTGGTCTTTCTGGCTGTCCATGGTATTCTTTGCATTTTCCTCAGAAACCACAAATCTACAGCCATCAGATGTTTTTCAGCCTGACTGCTCATTGTCCACGCTTCACATCCATATAAAAGTACAGGTTCTATGTAGCATCTCAACACTCTTTTTCTCGTTTCAATTGACATTTTTTTTATTGGTCAGTATGTTTTTCATCTTGCTAAAGGCTACTTTTGCCATGGCGATTCTTGTTCTAATCTCTTCAAGGCATCTTCCATTAGATGTTATTACTGTTCCGAGATAATTGTACCTATTCACTTGTTGAAGAATATTCCCATTTACTTGTATATTACATTGTGGTATTTCGTTCTTCCTAGTGACGACCATAATCTGTGTCTTTTTACAATTTAATTCTAACCCTAGTTGTTCACTGTGTGTAACAATCGCACCTACTAAATTTTGCAGGTCCTGTTCATTGTCTGCAATCAAGACTGTATCATCTGCATATCTAATGTTATTGATGCATCGTCCCCCAATGTTGATTCCTTCCATATCTTCAATATTTCTGAAAATACGTTCACTGTACCGGGAAAACAGATCTGGAGACATTACACATCCCTGTCTCACACCTCTCTTAATAGGTTGATATTGGCTTACTTCATTATCAACTCTTATGGCAGCTTGTTGTTTCCAATATATGTTTTTTACAAGTCTAAGATCTTTTCCATCAATTTGTAGATCTTCAAGCATCCTTATCATGTTGACATGTCTCACTTTATCAAAAGCCTTTGTGTAGTCAATAAAGCAAAGGTGTAGATCTTTGTTTATTTCTATACGACATATTCGTCTGTATATCCACATCTCCAGGGTTTCTAAGCGACTTTCTAGTAGCTTGTTCAATGTACAGGCTTCCGCGCCATACAGTAGTGTTGAATAAACGTAGCATTTTACAATTCTCATTTTTAACGCGTTATTAATCTCTCTAGATGTTAATACTGATTTCATGCCGTTGAAAGAATTTTTTGCCATCTCTACTCTCTTTTTGATTTCTATTTCACTTCTGCCATAATCTTTTATTACATGTCCAAGATAGGAGGAACTTGTTACTTGTTCTAGTATCTGCCCATTTAATATGGTGTTCATGGATGGGCCAGATTAAAATTATCGCCTCCCCTCGAATGGTCTGCTATTTTGAAAGTCAGTTGCGTGTCCTTCGGGGGACGGTGCAGTCAATCCCAGCATTCATAGTCAATGCTTATTCAGTAGTTTACCATTGCTTTCTGAACAGCCGACGCCTCATACAACTGAAATCAACACAAAACGGTCTGTGCTTATCATGTTAGACTGACAATGGCATGAGCGGAGTTGGACCTGGGTTCAATGCCAGTTCTCGTCGTTTGCGACTGGAGAGAAAGACTGGTCACCTATTTCTCACAAGAGTCTCCTAGAAAACTGCACTAGTGGTCTAAACAACGCAGTCTTGTGAGCGAACCCATGGCCATCAGAACGCCAGCTGACGGCGTAACCACTTCGTCGATGCTAACCACAAGGATATTTACTTAACTGATTCAGTGCCAAACAAAATAGTAAGTTTGGGCCAAACATGGTGCACAATTGAATGAACAAATATTATAATGTAACTGTCCGTTCACTGAGTATTGAAATTACGGAAGATACCATGAAACAAAACAAAGAACACGATGACTCTATTATGGCGATATATCGTCCTTCTGTCCAAATGGTAGGTCACATGTGGCGATATATTATCCGCCGACACTGAGTCAGTTAAGCAAAAATAAATTGCTGAAACATTGCTAAAACTACGTGCAGTAATACACCTGTAGAGTTAACCTGGGCGCAGACGTTAGTAAGATAGAGGGCTCTAATATAAAACTGTAAGGCTGTTCTCAGTCTATACATTTTTAGGTGGCGAAGAAGACATGTTACAGAAATTGGACGTTGTTTGGGCACGTTATAAGAAGGAATAAACTAGACAACTTGGTGAATACTGGCAATATTGATGGGGAAAATAACAAGGGGGAGGTAGAGGAGTAAATATCTGGATGGCTTGGCCACATGACATGGTCGAGACAATCCACGACTCTAGTGATCGTGTGCGATGGCGAAACATGACCACCCACGCTTATCGGCATGGCACATGATGACGAAGAAGAAGATTACTGACCTTGTGGTTTACAAATATATGATAGGGAATTTGAGAAACTGTCCAACAGTATTTGAGCGGGTAGCGGGGTAGGGGTATCCCCTATCAAAGGAGAAGTAAGGCGCCTCCTTCCCTCCGCTAGCCTACGGGACACCCTTGGGCAAGGTGGAGTACCCGTTTAGCCCCCCGATCAGGGTTACGTGAAGCCATGGGTGCAGGTGGTGGATGAAGATGGAGAGCAGCCGACAGATAGTTGTAGGTTATGGTCTCCACCTTCACGACGGTAGGCAGAGGATCTCCTTTTTTGAGGAGACAATGGCTACGGTCACTGACCAGTATGGTCACTGCTGGGAAGGAAAGCAATGGCAAACTACCTTCTTTACACATGCCAAGAAAATCATGTTGTGTTCACTTATCGATAATCAGAGAAACGGCGTAAATGGGTGCTCCATAGGAGCAGCCTCGCCCGGTAGGGATAGTCATGCGCACCAGGTGACTCCAGACCGTCAACAGGCTACTAGGTGCAAAAGATTAATATCATTGAAAGTAGGAACTTGGAATGTTAGAACAATGAATGCAGATGGAAAGTTGGAGGACATCAAAAAAGAAATGGAGAGAGAGAAGATTAACATATTAGGAATATCGGAAACGAGATGGAGAGGAGCAGGGATAAGGACAGGAGAGGATTGTAAGATTATTTACTCGGGGGAGAAGAACAGCAAAGAGGTGTAGCCATTATATTAGATAAGCAAACATCAAATTCTGTCAAAGGATATTGGGCTGTGTCAGACAGAGTTCTATTAGTAAAATTAAACGGAAGACCTTTTAAAATAAATGTAATTCAAGTATATGCCCCAACAAGTGAAAGCAGTGAAGAAAGTATAGAGGAATTTTATAATGACATGGAGTCTGCTTTGAAGAACTGTAAAAAATCAGAAATAAATATCATAATGGGTGATTTCAACGCAAAAATAGGAAAGCAAAGCGATGGATGCAGTGTAGGCAACCATGGTTTGGGAGAGAGAAATGAAAGAGGTTACAGACTTGTAGAATGGGCAAAAGAACAAGAAATGGTTGTAGGAAACACCTGGTTTAAACAACATCCTAGAAGATTATGGACATGGAGGAGTCCAGACAGCAGGATTAAAAACCAGATAGATTACATCCTGATAAGCAAAAGGTTTCGAAATGCATTAACAGTTGTAAAAACAGTTCCAAATGCAGACTGTTACAGTGATCACAGATTAATTACTGGCACATTGAGGGTAAAGTTAAAGAAAGTCAAGTATACAGCAGGAAACCCTAAATATGACTTGTGCAAATTGAAAACTGACAAAGAAATACAAGATAATTTTAACATAGAAGTAAAGAACAAATTTGATTTATTGTCTGATCTAGAGATCCTATTTCAAGATGTAGATGATCAATGGGAAATGCTGAAGAATTCAATCAGTTGTGCAGCAGAAAAAACTATTCCAAAAGTAAAGAAAGTGGGCCGTAAGACATGGATGACTGAAGAAATTTTACAACTAATGGAAACAAGAAGACAGAACAAAAATAATCCTGCCAAATATGAAGAAATTCACAGAAAAGTCAGAACCTTATGTAAGGAGGCTAAAGAAACATGGCTTGAGAAAAATTGCAGAGAAATTGAAAAACAACACAACAGTAAAAATGCGAAACTAATGCACAAAAGAATTCAGGAGATTACTAATCAAAGAACACGTACATCAGCAGGCTGCCTAAAGACAAAAGATGGAAGAGTCATAATAGAAAAAGATCAGATTTTACATGTATGGTCAGATTACGTGAAAAACCTTTATGACGATAACAGAGACGAACAATATATTGTTCAAAATAACAATGAAGGGCCAGCAATTTTGAAGATGGAGGTTCAGAATGCTCTTAATCATATGAAATCTGGCAAAACCCTCGGTCCAGACAGCGTCACAACAGAAATGATTAATGCTTTAGAAGAATATGGAATAGATAAAGTTACCAGTCTGCTTAATACAATATATGATACTGGAAATATACCTCATGAGTTATGTAATTCTGTATTTATTGCAATCCCAAAGAAATCAGGAGCCTTGGAATGTGATCAACATCGAACAATTAGTATAATGAGTCACATCACGAAGATTTTGCTAAGAATTATCATGCAAAGAGTTAGGAGGAAAATACAACCTGAAATAGGAGAAGAACAATGTGGGTTTGTAGTAGGCAAGGGTACAGTAAATGCTGTGTATATACTGAGAACCGTAATCGAACGTTCTATAGAAGTAAACAAAGATCTACACCTTTGCTTTATTGACTACACAAAGGCTTTTGATAAAGTGAGACATGTCAACATGATAAGGATGCTTGAAGATCTACAAATTGATGGGAAAGACCTTAGACTTGTAAAAAAAACATATATTAGAAACAACAAGCTGCCATAAGAGTTGATAATGAAGTAAGCCAATATCAGCCTATTAAGAGAGGTGTGAGACAGGGATGTGTAATGTCTCCAGATCTGTTTTCCCTGTACAGTGAAAATATTTTCAGAAATATTGAAAATATGGAAGGAATCAACATTGGGGGACGATGCATCAATAACATTAGATATGCAGATGATACAGTCTTGATTGCAGACAATGAACAGGACCTGCAAAATTTAGTAGATGCGGTTGTTACACACAGTGAACAACAAGGGTTAGAATTAAATTGTAAAAAGACACAGATTATGGTCGTCACTAGGAAGAACGAAATACCACAGTGTAATATACAAGTAAATGGGAATATTCTTCAACAAGTGAATAGGTACAATTATCTCGGAACAGTAATAACATCTGATGGGAGATGCCTTGAAGAGATTAGAACAAGAATCGCCATGGCAAAAGTAGCCTTTAGCAAGATGAAAAACATACTGACCAATAAAAAGATGTCAATTGAAACGAGAAAAAGAGTGTTGAGATGCTACATAGAACCTGTACTTTTATATGGATGTGAAGCTTGGACAATGAGCAGCCAGGCTGAAAAACATCTGATGGCTGTAGAAATGTGGTTTCTGAGGAAAATGCAAAGAATACCATGGACAGCCAGAAAGACCAATGAACAAGTCCTTCAAGAAACAAATGAAGATCGTAAACTGATCAGAGACATTAGACGTAGACAGTCACAATTTTTTGGGCATGTTATGAGAAGAAATGATTTGGAGAACTTGGTGACAACTGGTAAGATCGAGGGGAACAGACCAAGGGGAAGACCTAGAAACAAGTATCTGGATGGCTTGGCCTTGTGGCATGGTCGAGACAGAAACACGGAACTGATCCACGACTCTGTTGATCGAGTGAGATGGCAGAACATGACCGCCCACGCTTACCGGCATGGCACATGATGGATGGAATTTGAGAAAACTATAATTTTATATTCCCGCTTTTGTAAATTGCGGTTTTGAAACATGTTTGTCTCTTGCAGAACACTGCTATCGACCAATATTAAGATTACATTTAATTTGCACTTCCGTAAAAGGGGAGAGAATGATTAGAATTATACTTTAATATTATTTTTACTCTATTGTCTCCCTTGTTTTGTATGCTGCTGCAATGCGACTGCTGCACCACCACCACCTCCACCACCACCATTTACATAATTTATTATACAACGCTGTTTGACTTACTACATATTTCGTTTAATTTGCATTTCGCATAATTTACTACATGTACTTAATTTCATTTAGTACGTATTTCAGTTACTGTATACCTCTTTTCATTTACAATTGATTTGTTGTATGCGTAAATCACAAAGAGCCAAAATACAAAAAAAATTTAAAACACAACAACAAAAAGCCTAAAGGTTGTGTGTCTGGTGCTAACTCAATAAATTTGACAAATCTGCACCAGGTGATTCAAATAGTCAATATCAGACTGGCTGTCTTTACTTTCCAGAACACTGTATGGTGCCTATTGTATATGACGTTTCACAGCAGAGAGTTTAAAACACTGTCTAACATGTCACAAGACAAAGTTGACGTAACAGTCTGATGTTTCATAAGACAGAGCTGAAGTAATTGTCTGACGTTTTATAAGACAGATTCAAAGTAACGATCTGACGTTTCATAAGACAGAGTTGAAGTAACAGTCTGGCGTTTTAGAAGACAGAGTCTGGCGTTTCATAAAGAGCTATGGTAGACTTGGTTAAAATTATGACCTGTCACTGACAGGGTAATTAAAAAGAAACAAGTACAGGGTGAAAAATATAACTGGCTGAAGAAAGAAAGAGCTGGGAAGAAAATATACTGACGATGGATCATCTGTGTTGTTGGAGTTGAAGAACAGGCGTTGGTTCGGCCATCGAAGCGTCCATCCCGTATTTATAACCACCGCTGCTTGGTCTGGTATCCGCCCATGCTGCTTCTCCCACTCCTGAATCTGAAGAAAGGTCAACAGTAGCAGAATCTGTGAGTTCTTGACAGATATAATATACGGATATACTAGATAGCTTATTGTATAAACATCACTTCATTTAATCAGTAGTATATCCTTTGCAGAACTTCGCTCTCATAACAACCTTCGTGAAAACTTGTCAATCATATGGAAGATGGCCCATGTCCAATATATCCATTTGCAGATCATTTGTCGCACCTGCATCCATCTTGTCTTTGGTCTTCCCGGGCATTCACCCCTCCATTATTGTTCTCTCCACACTTTCATGTCGTTTCAAGTGACCAAAATTTATCATTTCCTTTTTTTTATCGTCTTTAGTATCCAACATAAACATAATTAACCATGTAATTATTTATATTATATTTCAGTAAAATGTGTTGTCTGGCAACCTTAGAATGTAGCCAACGTTCATGGAGAATCCACTATTTGAAAACGTCTCTTAGCTGCATCATCACATTGGTGATAACGTAAGCAGCATCCACGATCTCTGCCCTGTGTCTGCTTGCATTCAGGTTTGGGGGATTTGGAGATCCTGGGGAGTCACATTGTGCGTTGCGAGGTGCTATTTCATCATTACGTATCGATGTTGGGCATATTGTCATGAAGAGAGTACTAACTGTTTGTTTACTATCTGGGATTTACTTCATGAAATACTTGTGACCTAACAAACTAACAATTTCTTCACTGTAATATGTCGCAGCAGCATACTCTTTAGTGGGCTTGCTTGTCGGGGCTGGGGTGTCGGGTTCAGTTCCCAGCAGAAGAAGGATTATTTTTTCCAATCAGTACGGCTCCAGGGTCAACACAGTCTCATTAAAAAAAAAAAAAACACGGCTAACAGGAAATTTTCACAATTGTCGGGGAATTGACCGGGAAGGACAGGTGAAGGGAAGGGAATGTGCCATCCCAACCCACAAGCCCAGAACACCTCAAAGGAACGCTATGAAGCTGCATGTTTCTTTAATACCCCTATGTGTTGTCTTAAGTAGAGCTAACATCTTTGTGGAGGCCTTTGCAAGCAAATTTGACATATGTACATTGGTCAAAGGACATTTTCTCTTCAGTATTGGTACACGCACAGCACACAGACATCTGTTATTTTGGTTTCATATAATCACATCAGAAATATTGTAGCTACCAATGAACGAACGAATGAACGAAAGAACGAACTTTATTTTCAAAGGCTGAGTAGACAGAGCTCGTTACCTTGAAATAATTTGTCTAGAAGATGCAAATCTTATACATATGCATACCTCAAGTCTGCCCAAAACACGACATATCTAGGTCAACCTTCTGGTCGGGAGAAATGATAGTTGAAAATAAACTCTATGGACAACTGAGTGAGCTATATACTGTTTATACAAGAGACAACATAGCAGATATAGACACATTTCAAACGATCGAAAGACGAAGAAGTAGAAATACAAATGCATGCCGAAACTTAATCTCCCCAGAACAGAAACAAAAAAGACGTAGACGAATATCGCCGAGCTCCTTTCCGGTTTAATTCGGTGATCATGACTCTGACATGCTAACCGAAGACGGACATACTGATTTGTAAGATGTTTAACTAGGAGAGACGTACTCCCTCGAATGAGGAAAGAGGAGGTATACTTATTGTCATTGTTATGTTAGTTTATTTAGTCCAAAGAGGGTAGAAAGTTATTTTGAACATGTCACTCCATTAGACATCCAACTTGTTAAATCCCCTTACTTCCTGTGAAATTAATGAGGTTGTTTCCCCTTGTCATTATTCAGTCTTGTATAAAGTTACCGTCTTTTACCATACCTTCTGCACAGTGAGAGCGTAGTCACTGTTGTTGGCAGCCTCTGTTCTGGCGTCGATCATAATCCCATCAGCAATGGTCAGCTCCAGGGGCAAGTCTTTCAGGTCATACCCTTTAGGGTTGAAATGACGCGGGGCATCGATGTGGGTACCGCCGTGTTCCCCCGTCGTAAAGACGCCGATTTCAATCCTGAAATGGAAGACAGCGATCCCAAGTGAACTATTATCCTCATAAGGCAGTAGTTTATAAACATATAAGAGATGACTAGGTACAGTAGTTTGAAAGCATGTAAGACATGACTAAGTACGGTGTCTGTAAACATGCAAGAAATGACTAAGTACAGCAGTTTGTAAACATGTCAAACATATCAATTAGCCACCCAACCAACCGAACAATCAATGAACCAACCATCCTCAATCAACAAATCAACCAGCAACCCAACCAACCAACTAATCAATCAACCAACCACTCAGTCAGCCAACGAACCAAACAATTTACCAAACAACCTCAATCAACAAATTAACCAGCTACCCAATCAACCAATTAACGAACCAAACAACCAATCAATTAATCAGCCAACCAACCAATTAATTAATTAACAAACCTCTATTAACAAACCAACCTATCAATCACCCAATCTATCAATAACACACACACAGCCAACCAATCAATCAACCAACCAATCAATCAATCAGTTAGTCAATCAACCAACCAACTAATCAATCAACTAGCAACCAAACAATCAACCAATCAACAAACCAACCAATCACCCAACCAACCAATCAATCTACCAACCAACCGACAAATCAATCAATCATCCAATCAGCCAGTCAGCCAATGAACCAATCAATCAATCAATCAATCATCCAACCAACCAACCAATCAATCAACCAGCCAACCAACCAATTAATGATTGATTGATTGATTTAGGAATCGACATCACAGCATTCGGGGCATTCCAATAAGTGCTCCGTCCCCATCCTCAGCAGCCAGCGAAAAGTTCCAACACTAATAGTACCAGTAGCAATCTGATTATAAGTCCGTCTCGCCTTTCCTTTGAGCGTTGAGCGTCGGCCAGATCCCTTCGTCACTCCTCGTTGTCTCATTCTTGCCAGACCATGGTAATCTATTTGCTCTTCCGAGGTGTGCACGTGCTCCCACAAGGCCGCAACCACGTCTGCCTTGTCATGTATCAATATTCCACCAAGTTCTGCAGAGCCAGCCAATCTGTCCGCCTGTTCATTTCCCAGCACACCGGCATGCCCCGGAGAAAAGATCCAGGCGATGCTTGTCACCCGTGACCTCCGAAGCGAAGCAAGCCACTCCGCACGAAGTCTGCCCGTCCTCACCCTCGTCAGCATGCTTTCTGAGTCAGTTACAATCACGATGTGTGTGTGTGTCGTATTCTCCATCCAGCGGAGAGCCGCAGTGACTGCCTCCACTTCCATTCTTAAGCTGGATGTTGTGGTATCATATGTCAGGCTCTCCTGCCCCAAAAATCGACCATTAGCTTTGGCTATGAACCCCCAGCCACTTCTCTCACCTCTTGACACCGAACCATCTGTGTAGATAATCACATCACTCGAGTGAGCATTGTCCTGAATTAGTTGCTGGATTTCCACTTCCGTGGCCCCTGCTGGCCACTCCCTGCACTCCCGGCTTAATGTGATTATAACTCTGCACTAGTTTGACTGCTCCGCTGGCACTCTGACCCATTTCTCTCCACGCCTAATGTTCTCCAGGGGGCACACCAACCAATTAATCAACCAGCTAACCAACCAAACAATCACTCAACCAATCAACCAATCAATCGACCAACGAACAAACCAACGAACCAACCAACCAATTAATCAATCAACCAACAAACTAATCAACCAACCAACCAACCAACAAGTCAATCAACCAAACAGCCAACAAACCAATCAATCAAATAATAAACCAGCCAACCGACCAGTCAACCAACCAATCAATCACCCAACCAACCAACCTATCAATCAACCAACCAACCAATCAATCAACCAACCAACCAATCAACCAACCAATCAATCACCCAATCATTCAACCAACCAATCAATCAATCAACCAACCAGCAACCATCAGTATGTTATAGACGAATCATACATACCAGATGTTGTTCTCATTGACTCCCGCCACCACTCGAGTCCTGTTGAAGCTGGGCACTCCAGGCCAGTAGATAGTAGAGGATGATAGTGGATGCGTTAAATCTATGATCAGGCTTGAAACCGCACACCTGACCACAAACGCTGTCAGTGTGGTAAGGAGCTGAATAACATGCATGTTCTGTGAGTCTTGGTTCAAATCTGAGACAAGCAGATATTAACAGCTTAATTCCTCAATGATAAACTGTGAAATAATTTTGTAAACTGCGTTATTATGAGCAAAAGCGTCGGCGAAGTTGATAAGTAACTGCGTTATTAATGTTCCAAGCAGACTCGGACGATGATTCGATTCATGGGCTCGTTGCCTGCTAAGTGAGGGAAAAAATGACCACATAATTCCCAGTGTATTAAGGCCTACAAAATCTACTAATTCTAGGATGGTACGACCAAGGAGACTGGGTCAATTTTTAAAATTCGCATCGATGAGGAATCTAATCCATTCCAAGTATACTTTTTTTTTTTTGGCATATCCTTTACAGGACATTGCTGTCAACACCAGCATCTTTCAGCTGTATGTTGATTTCTTGGCAAGATTACGCTCAGTAGTTTGCCATTGCTTTCTGAGCGGCCGGCTCACATACCCCGCAAGTTATCGATGCGATTCGAACCACCGCTGATTCTTACCGTCATCACGTTAACCCACGAGAGTATACGAGATTACGGAGAAAAGTCATAACCTCTAAGCCACGAAGCCGGCCCACGTATATTACTAGCCCCATAATGCATAGACCAATCGACACTCGAAAGGTGATGTGGTCAATATAATTCTTTCTCCCTCGGGCTTTTTCTGGGATCTATTTTAGGTATAGTCGATCCGGAAGCACAATTTACAGTAACAAAAAAAAATCACTCTTCTGTGGGGGTTCGAACATATGATCGTCGGGCCGGCTAACAAGCGTCCAGCGTACTCTCTCTCTCTCTCTCTCTCTCTCTCTCTCTCTCTCTCTCTCTCTCTCTCTCTCTCTCTCTCTCTCTGTTCTCTCTCTCTGTTCTCTCTCTCTCTCTCTCTCTCTCTCTCTCTCTCTCTCTCTCTCTCTCTCTCACTCTCTCTCTCTGTCGCCCTTTATCCCCCATGTGTGCTTATGTCTCAACGCACTCACCCCATGCCTCCAGCCCTTAGTTGTCGCATGTAGCTCCGTCGACCTCCTCTCCATATTATTCACTGATTTCTCTACTTCAATTTTTTTGACTTCCACTACTTCTTTTGTCTTGCAGATTCCAGGCAAAGGTCTTCTCATAGTTATATTATTCTCAGATTATTTCAATGTATGTCCTATCCGCCGGTCTCCCTGGCGAAGGAGTTAAGGACGTTGTTCGTAATCCCGTATGCTCACGTACGAAACACAGCTGCGCGAGATTCGGCAGCGGATCGCGTCGCGCTGG
Source organism: Cepaea nemoralis (assembly GCA_014155875.1). NCBI lineage: Eukaryota > Metazoa > Mollusca > Gastropoda > Stylommatophora > Helicidae > Cepaea > Cepaea nemoralis. Next base: position 341,503 of record JACEFZ010026118.1, read on the forward strand.
TTACTTACGGAGGTATGTGAGCCGGTCGTTCAGAAAGCAATGGCAAACTACTGAACGTAAAACTTGCCAAGACATCAACAGCAGCTGAAAAATGCTGGTGTTGACTGCAATGTCCTGTAAAGGATATGCGAAAATCAAATTTCATATCCAGCGCGAGCGTTTTTTCTTCACTTATTAATTCACTGGTATTTGTCTAATTCTCTCCATGAGCCCCATATTGGGGATTCTGTCATAACCATTATAGTCCTTCTATTTTGAATTAATGAATGTTTGTAGTTTATTATCATCTTAGTCGATCTGAGTGTTTCTGATCCATACAGTAGCACTGATTCAACGTCAGAATTGAATATTCCAAGTATGGTGTTAAGTTTAATTTTTTTTTGTCTTCCACAAATTTTCTAGTTCTATGAAAGCTTCTCTTGTCTGTTGTTTTCGTAATTTGATATCTTTATCTATTCTCCCATCCATGCCTCAGTTGCAACTGAGATAGGTGTATGATTCCACCTCTTTAAGTGAGGTTTCGCCAAGGGAGATAGGGTTGTCATTTGCTTTATCCTCATTATATATGCCCTTTCCTTATGAATTTAAAAACCAGATTGTTATGATCTCCTATCCAACGTTAGTTATTTAGTTATTTAGTAAGTAAGTAAGTAAGTAAGTAATTAAGTAAGTAAGTAAGTAAGTAAGTAAGTAAGTAAGTAAGTAAGTTAGTTAGTTAGTTAGTTAGTTAGTTAGTTAGTTAGTTAGTTAGTTAGTTAGTCGACAGATCATCCTCATTGCACATCCAACCATCCACTCCAAAAGTGCTCGGATCCCCCCTCTCCCCCCTCAGTAAATCCCGCAGAGTGTTGCGATTTACGACACTAGTTCTGTTTTGGTTTATTAAACTTCTTTGGCTTCCTGCGTAGTGTTCTTGTCTGGCTACACCTCTTTTAACTTGCTGTTTTCGCAGTCTGACCATGGTTGTACATTCACAGTCATCAATTGATTCTCGCAAAAGCCTTACGAATTGTAGAGCATTCAGTATATCAGCCTAGTCCATGGCTCGTCCGCTTTCCACAGTAGCCTTAACCGCAAACCTGTCAGCCTATTCATTTCCATGTACACCCGCATGCCCTGGCACAAAAAAGAAACTAATCTTTGCCAGCCTTGACCAGAGACCAGAGACACCAACCACTGTCTTTGTATTCTACCCATCTCTATCCTCCTGAGTATACTCATTGAGTCACTAAGGAAGTATGCCCGAGTCAAAGCCTTTATTCCTAGCAATTTTATTGCTTTACTTACTGCTATGACCTCCATAGTCAGACTACTTGTGGTAAAGGCAAAAGAACTAGAATCTTCCTTCACAATTCCCATCCAACATGTTTAGTTTATGCTGCATCTGATTTCATGTGAGAGATAGGAAGGCAATGCCATCAGCTAAGTCCAGCTCATCGAGCTGCTTTGTCAACCGAAAACCATTCTGGCAGTGCTTGTTGTTGATCTCGTAATCCAATGTTTGGTCAGAAAGGCTAACAGCGGTGACAACAGGCATCCGTGTCTCACTCCTGTTCTTATTTAGAATACCGCTGTTAGTTCTGAACGACAGACATCATATCATTGTTACAAATCAACAAAAGGCGGTCCGCTTCCAAATCACCATCAGCTGATTTCCAACGTGGTATGCGGGATTGCGAATCGCATTCGTTACGCCTACGCCACAGAAGACGGAGTTATAGGATGTACTCGTTTATCCTTGTTTGACTCCATTTATCTGTCTGTCTGTCTGTATGACTGCCTGCCTGCCTGCCTGTCTGTCTGTCTGTCTGTCTGTCTGTCTGTCTGTCTGTCTGTCTGTCTGTCTGTCTGTCTGTCTGTCACACTGTATTGTATAATTTCTAAGTTTCATTTAATTTCAACATTATATGCTTTCTTATGTCATGTACCGGCTCTGTGCCGAAGAGGTAGCAGGCACAATTCGTAATCCTCCACAACGCGTTCGATATACAGACCGCCTTGCGTTGGTTTTCATACAATTCGGTATGAGTCCCAGTCGTTTAGAAAGCAATGGCAAACTACTGAACGTTAACTTGCCTACAAATCGCAAACGGCCAAATAATGCTGTGTTTGACTGTGACGTCCTGTAAAGGATATTCAACTAACTTTATTTTATCACGATCGACACCCCACACATCGGGTATTCCCATGGCTGCTCAGTCCTCCGATGCATCAGCCATCTCAAAGTTTGATAAATACGAGGGAAAGTCAATAAGTAAGTCACACACTTCTGTGGGGTGGCAGGTAAATGTAGTTGGTGTTTTCTACAAGTGTCATTAGGTGACAGCAACATCGAATTTTATATTCCCGTTCGTCAGGTGGCTCTTGGTGTCTCATGCGCATGCGCAGCGCATAAACAAAATGGCGACCGTACTTACGGAGTGTAAAACCAAAGCACAACGTGCTATTGTGCTTTGAGAACATACATAAGGAAATGCTTCCTGTTTATGCTGACAAATCAATGTGTGCTTCAATGCAATGGAAACATCCTTCTTCTCCTTGTGTCAAAAAATTCAAGGTTACGCCATCAGCAGGTAAGGTTATGCTGACAGTGTTCTGGGATTGTCAAGGAGTGCTTTTAACCAATTTCAAGAAGAAAGGTGACAATGTGAATTCTGAATCGTACTGTGAAGTTCTATCGATGCTTCATGATGCAATTCGAAGAAAACGTCCAGGACTGCTGACTAGAGGAGTGTTGCTTCTTCATGACAATGCCAGACCACATACGGCTCGATTAACTCAGGAGAAAATTAACCAACTAAGGTGGGAAGTTCTGGAACATCCACCTTACAGCCCCGACTTAGCCCCTAGCGATTTCCACCTTTTTGGTCCACTGAAAACCCACCTTGGCGGGAGACATTTCGCGAATGACGCCGAAGTTGAATGTGAAGTGAAAACGTGGTTTAGAAAACAGAGCACGCAGTTCTATGCAGCCGGTTTGGGAGGACTGATAAAACGATGGGATAAGTGCATAAATGGTGGTGAAAATTATGTTGAGAAATAAAGGGACAGTGTATGTATAAAAATAAACTGGTTTCAATTGTTATCATATTTAGTTATTTTTCTACAGCCATTTGTGACTTACTTATTGACTTCCTCCCGTGTATGCTTTAAAATACCACGCGAAATCAAAACGAGTATTTTAAAGCTTTGAGAGAGGCTAAGATGCAAAGAAAACCTATTACAAACATCAGAAAGGAGTCGGCCGACTTGTTCGTGGTGACGTTATGAGAAGAGATAAACTGGAACACATTGTCAGAACTGGAAACATTTATGGATAGAGAGAAAGAAAAACAGATAGCGAGAAAAGATCCTTGACAGCCTTTCATCATATGTGGAGAAATATCAGCAGACACATTTTTATTGCTTTTTGTTTTGCGCTAGCTCGCTTTGAACTCAAGCGTAGTCCATGCACACTACTTCACTTAGTGGATTAGCTTTTCATATTACCAGTGTCTCTGGCCCACAGGCGAACCACTCTGACTTCAGTTGTACTTGTAATTTACGTCTCGAGGACGAGAAGTCAACATTTTAGTCCAACTGACCGGTGTAAGGTTTGAACCGTTACCTTGGCATCAGCACACTGGATGTTTAAGAACGAGTGGTCTTATCCAGTAGGCCATGCTGACCAAGCAGACACATTGATACATTCTGTAGCGGATCACGAGGTGCGGAGGTATATGATCGCCCACGCCTATTGGTAAAACACTTGATTGTTATAAGCTTCCCCGTGGCTGATAATATATTTACACATACAATCTTCTTCTGTCTTTAAGACTCCTAATGGAACATTCGCTCACAACCACGCAAGCCATGCCCTTTTGTAGGCCAGCTCATGCTTGGCTGGATGTTGGCTATTCTTTGTCTACGGTGTGAAGTAGTCAAGTCTCATACCAAACCCTTTAGTCGCCTTTTACGACCTGCGGGAGGCTACAGTGTTATCCATTCTACCATAACCCCTACCCCGTTCAACTCAGAAGAGACTTTATATTAGGGTCCATCTCCAGGCTCAGATTAATAATCCTATTACCGAGTCAGCCACAATTCAGATGTTAATTTGAAGGTGATTGTCGTCCAAAGAGGGTAACGTATTACAGCGTTACTATTCTGTTTTCTTCTTATAGTTCGTGGCGTTGGTGATCATGTCTGTCCCCAGCCCTCTGTCTAGTGCACTGCCAGTAATTTCTGATACCGACATTCCGCCGTGTCATGATGTCAGACTGTCCATGATCTTCTCTTTTGGTCTTGCTTTCCAGCTCCCTCGTTGTGACGATATACTCTAGCTTTCCCTTGCTCGTGACATGCCCAAAGACCGTGGACTAACTTTTTCTGATGTGAGTAACCAGTTCTCTTTGTGAGTTAACTTATTTCACGATATCTTCAACGCTATTTATATCCGTCCACTATGGTTTCATCACTCTTATATAAAACAACATCTACACAGCTTCCACATAATTCCTCACTTGTCTGCTAATTGTCCATGATTCACCTCCGTACATCAGGATTGGCTCACTATAGCCCATAAGAAAATTTATTACTATGTTGTTTACTTCCCCATTACAAGAAAGCAAAGAGTATAGAAAAAGTAATCGAAAACGAAATCCGTTCTACTGATCAAAGGCTTGGAAATACTGGCGCTAAATTCTTGCCTCTTGCCCCGGAATCATTTTGGAACCAACGAACCATCTGCAGCTACAAACGAGAATATTAAATAAATGAAACATTACCAATCCCACTGAAGTACAAACCACTCTAGAACATTATCTTTTCCTCGGACGTACAAAATAATTTCAAAATGTGGGCGCTTATATCCATTTTAAAAATCCGTGTAGATTTAGTACAAAGACAATAGCAATGACCTTCAATTTTTCAAATCCCCAAATCATTGTTGTCTTAGTTTCCAGGTAAACTGTACCACGTGATCTAGCCGACTATAACCGCAGACCCTACGGTTTTATTTGACATCTTGAGTGTCCACTAACTACGACGACTCAGGTAAGGCGAAATGTTGGAGTCATCGTTAGCAGGCGAATTCCCTTCACCCTGAAAATATTACCTGTAGCAGAACTGGGTCAGAGAGCATTGTTGATATCGTAAATTAATTTTTTTTTTCTCTCTCTCTCTCTCTCTCTCTCTCTCTCTCTCTCTCTCTCTCTCTCTCTCTCTCTCTCTCTCTCTCTCTCTCTCTCTCTCTCTCTCTCTCTCTCTCTCTCTCTCTCTCTCTCTCTCTCTCTCTCTCTCTCTCTCTCTCTCTCTCTCTCGCGCGCGCGCGCGCTCGCGAACGGCCCATCCGATTGAGATGAAATTTTCTACACGTCTTCCTTTCATTCCAGTGCAGCCCACTGTCATATTTTGTTAGTGTGAAATCGGCTGCTTACCCAATATTATTTCATTTTTCACTTTTCATTATAATTTAATATATCTCAGGGGACTTAACTCTGTAAAAGTTATTTCAAGGGGCATAACTTTTCTGTATAACTTATAGTCATATTGTGGCATCGTTTTCAAAGATTTATAAACTCTTTGTCCATAGTTATGTACCGGCATATGAGTTATAATAAATAATGATACAATCTGTAAGGCATTTTCAAAGTTTTCATAAAAATAATGCACAATGCATAACATTGTAACTCATCTTTTTATGCTTAAGAAGTTACTGTAGTCATGCAGGTGATTAGAAAGAGTTTTCATTAAAAATAATGGATGGTGTGTGGAAGGACATTCTTTTAAGTTACTTTTTTTGTTGTATGAATTTAATGAGACGCTACCCTCCAGGAGCTGGGCAAAGCCACGCCGGGTCAGATAGATAGACAGACCCACCTTTTCGCTGCAGTTGTCTACAGGCATATGCGTTAAAAATCCTCCTCCTCCTCTCCCCTCCTCCTCCTACCCTCTTCCTCTTCCTCTCCCCCTCCTCCCTCTCCCTCCTCCTCCTCCCTCTTTCTCCTCCTCCTCCTTCCTCCCTCCTCCTCCCTCTTCCTCCTACCTCCTCGCCCTCCTCCCTCCTCCTAATCACTCCCCTTCCTTCCTCCTCCCTTCTCCTCCTCTCTCCTCCCAATCCCTCCTCCTCCCTCCTTCTAATTCTACGTCCTCCCCCTTATCCTCCTCCCCTTCTCCTCCCCTCCTACCTCCTCCCCCTCCTCCTCCCTCTCCTCCTCCCTTCTCCTCCTCCCTCCTCATCCTCTCTCCTCTTCCCTCCTCCTACCTCTACCTCCTCCTTCCTCCTCCCTCCACATCCCTCCTCCTCCTCCCTCTTCCTCCTCCTCCTCCCTCCTCCTCCTCCCTCCTCCTCCTTCTCCGTCCTCCTTCTCCCTCTTCCTCCTCCCTCCTCCTAATCACTCCTCTTCCTTCCTCCTCCATTCTCTTCCTCTCTCCTCCTACTCCCTCCTCCTCCCTCCTCCTCCTACGTCCTCCCCCTCATCCCTCCTCCTCCTCCTACCTCCTCCTCTCTCCACCTCCCTCCTCCTCCTCATCCCTCTTCCTCCTCCTCCCTCCTCATCCTTCCCCTCCTTCTCCTCCCTCATCCTTCTCCCTCTTCCTCCTCCCTCCTCCTCCCTCCGCCTCCTCCCTCCACCTCCTCCCTCCGCCTCCTCCTCCTCTCTCCTCCTCCTCCCTCCTCCATCTCCCTCCTCCTCCTCCCCCTGCGTTCTTCTCCTCCCTCCTTCTCCTTCCTCCTCCCTCCTCCCTCCCTCTTCCTCCTCCTCCTCGCTCCTCCTGCCTCCTCCTCCTGCCTCCTCCTTTCTCCTCCTCCCTTCTCCTACCTCCTCTCTCCTCCTCCTAATCCCTCCTCCTCCCTCCTATTCCTCCCTACTCCTCCTCCTCCTTCCTCCTCCCTCCTCCTCCTCTCTCCGCCTATCTCTTCCTCCCTCCTAACTCCTCCCTCCTCCACCTCCCTCTTCCTCCTCCCAGCTCCTACTCCTCCTTTTCCTTCTTCTGCTGATGCTGCTGCCGCTGCTCCATTTACCCAAGTTAATTGTTGGGGAAGATGTAAAGACCTTTCAAGTGCTCTTTCTAATGCTTTTTGTAAGTTGGTCTTCGTTTATCTAAGGTTGTTCTAACTGCAACCAATAAATGATTAGACAGACAGGCAGACAGACAGACAGACAGACAGACAGAGAGGGAGGGACGGACAGACAGACAGACAGACAACAGACAGACAGACAGACAGACAGACAGACAGACAGACAGACAGACAGACAGACAGAGTCGGGAACGGGAACTTATATGACTACTTATATGAATTAAATGAGATGCTCGCCATCAGGGGCTGGGCGAAGCCGGGCCGGATCAGACAGACAGACAGACAGACATATAGACAGACAGACAGATAGATAGTCGGGAACGGGAACGGGAGCTTATATGACTACTTATATGAATTAAATGAGATGCTCCACACCAGGAGTTGGGCGATGCCGGCCCGGGTCAGACAGACAGACAGACAGAAGACAGACAGACAGACAGACAGACAGACAGACAGACAGACAGACAGACAGACAGACAGACAGACAGACAGTCGGTAACGGGAACGAGAACTTATATGACTACTTATATGAATTAAATGAGATGCTCCCCACCAGGGACTGGGCGAAGCCGGGCCGGGTCAGCTAGTATAATATAAAATAACATAATATAACATAATATAATATAATATGATACAATAATATAATATAATATAATATAATATAATATAATATAATATAATATAATATAATATAATATAATATAATATAATATAATCTATATATATAAAACACGATGTATGTATGTCCGTCCGTTCTTTATGCGTTCGCGAACGGTCCATCCGATTGAGATGAAATTTTCTACACATTTTCCATTCATTCCTGTGCAACTTTCTGTCATAGGTTTTTAGTGTAAAATCGGCTACTTACTTACTAAAATTTAATATTTCATTTTTCATTATAATTTCTATACAGCAAGGGGACTTAACTCTAGAAAAGTTATTTCAAGGGGCATAACTTTTAATAACATTTCTATATACTTTATAGTCATATTGTTGCATCGTTTTCAAAGATTTATAAACTCTTTGTCTATAGTTATTTACAGGCATATGAGTTATAATAAATAATGATATAATCTTTAAGGCATTTTCAAAGTTTTCATAAAAATAATGCATAATGCATAACATTGTAACTCATCTTTTTATGCTTAAAGAAGTTATCTACAGTCATGTAGATGATTAAAAACAGTTTTCATTAAAAAATAATGGATGGTGTGTGGAAGGACATTCTTTTAAGTTATTGTGTGAATTTAATGAGACGCTCCCCGCCAGGAGCTGGGCGAAGCCACGCCGGGTCAGATAGATAGACAGACAGACAGATAGTCGGGAACGGGAGCTTATATGACTACTTATGTGAATTAAATGAGATGCTCCCCACCAGGGACTGGGTGAAGCCGGGGCCGGGTCAGACTGACAGACAGATAGACAGACAGACAGACAGATAGTCGGGAACGGGAGCTTATATGACTACGTATATGAATTAAATTAGATGCTCCCCGCCAGGGACAGGGTGAAGCCGGGCCGGGTCAGACAGACAGACAGATAGACAGACAGACAGACAGATAGTCGGGAACGGGAGCTTATATGACTACTTATATGAATTAAATTAGATGCTCCCCACCAGGGACAGGGTGAAGCCGGGCCGGGTCAGCCAGACAGACAGACAGACAAACAAGCAGACAGACAGACAGACAGACTGATAGATAGATAGATCCCCTCCAGGGACTGGGCGAAGCCGGGCCGGGTCAGCTAGTATAATATAATATACATTCAAGTGACATTCTTCAAAACGTACGTGTTAATTTACTGTTTGTGTTGTTTATTAACCCCCTGGAGAACTGTTTTAACTTGTATATCCGATGCGCCGATGTTCGAAAATCGTCATACCCGACTGTGCACATCTATGTGAGTGATGTGAGGCGCGACTTCCAAATGCTGTCTGTCAATTCAGAGAGAGGCTGCCTGTTGCACACAGAGTTTGATATGATTGTGACGTTAGTGACTTCTGGTTCTGCTGCCCATTCGAGTACTCTGGAAGCAGTGTTGATCTCCATAGTCAGGCCTGATGTAGTCATCTTGAACGCGCCGCTATCCCCTGATTGTTCTCCCCATCTGTTGTGCTATGTAGGCTGGCCCACGATGACCTTGAGCAGCGCTTTACGGATCCATCTGTGCAGAAGATGATGTCTTCTGGGCGCAAATGTTGCTCGACCCGTTCTTATACCTCAGTGTTCACCGATACAGGCAGCTAACTAATCTCTTCAGTATCTATCTCCCTAGTGTGATGACCTCCTGAGAGTGTTTTTGCAAGACCTCGGGAGTACGCGTCCATTCTTCTCCGTGTCGGAGATCAAAAAAGCCACAGACATGCTTTATTTATCTCTTCAGACTTGGCCATCCAGAATCCATTTCTTTTGAGGTCAATAGACCTCTTTCTGTCGTTAGTAGCGCTGTGTAGAGGGTGTCTTTAAATCAGCTGATACTCACTTGTACGCCTTAACCTGTGCAATTTTGTGACTGGTAGCAATTGTTGGTAAATCAAGGATGTGCCGCATGGCCGGGCACGAGGTGTCTTTTGTGCGGCCTAGTATAAGTCTCACTGCTTCATTTTGCACCTCGTCTAACCTTTCTAGCTGGGTTTGGTTGACAGTGAGGAGGCCCAGTCGGTAATCTATGACGCTCAGTATAAGTCCTTGGGGATAGAAGAAAGAGCAGGCGTTGTTAAATGTCAGCTGCTGTCTCTAGTGCTGTTAAGCCCTTCCTTGTACTCAAGCGTAGCCCACATATGTGTACCTTCTAGTGAACTAGACTTAGTTTTCGTGTGGATTAGCTTTCCCTATTACAAGTGGCCCTCGCAATGAGATGAACCCACCTCTACTTCTGACATACTTGTAATTTACGTCCCGAAGTCAAAGATCAGAAGTCAACATTTTAGTCCAATTTATCTGTGAAGGGGTTGAACACCGCTACTTCGGCAGCAGAGAATGTACCGATAGACTCAGCACTGTTTGAAGTAGCTTGCGCTTATGATTGCCTTCTAGTTGGCCACACACGAAAAACATTGTCTTTTGTTTTGTTGTCCATTTAACATCAGAATTTATTTTACGGGATTTGAATAATAGCACAAAGTTCTTGAATCTTGTCTTTATGTGTCTTCACATTGTCTATAAGTGTTTCAGCCAAAGTACTCGCATCATTCATTTATTCTCTTGATTGTAGTAGGCACCTGACGAGATGCAGCGAAATATGTCAGGCAATAAATCATGCAACATATTGTTTGTGGCTTATGTGTTTAAATTTGTGTTGTCTTTACAGCTTTCCATACCTTTGTTTTTATTACATATAATCAAAAATTGGGAGCGAGGGGGTTTCAAATTGCTATTACATCCGCCTGGGTTGCAGAGTTGAAGTGAGCGCATCACCTTGCAAAATATTTCCATACCTTGTGCATTCATCACATCTGCAGCAAAAGTCCCACTCCTGGCCTTCAGGTGGAAGCACTGTTTTAACTTACAGGAGAAGGGGCGACAGCAAGTCTCTGGCGTCGTAAAACCAGACTACTATATATATGCATGTATGTACATACACGCGCAGTCACGTGTGTAAATACATAATATCTTCTCTGGCAAAGGAAAGGTGCTGAAGACGGACGTAACCAGCCAAAGGCGCACCATAGAAATGAAGATGCTACGCAATCACGCCATGAAAAAGCGAACGAAAAAGAGCCCGAGACAGACAACTTAACCACTTTGTCACAAAGACCCCCGTAGATTGATACTGTAAGAGTTAAAGTGATCACCTAGTATATGTATAATTCCCAGCATTCCACACACCTAGAGCACCATCTTATATGACCTTACCTTGTTGTTACAAATACAGCTTGGGTACACACACTTGTGGTCAGGACTGCGCAGCTTTAGTTCCCGCGCTACAGGTTTCAACAACTTCCGACCCGGACCTTCTTTATCGTCATTAATACAAACATTCTCTGTCGGTCTGAAATTAAAATTTCCCCAACATGCACTTCTGAAGATGAACCTGGTTCGCTGAAAGGTCACTCGTGTACCTTGAGTTCTACATAAACGTCTGTCTACCTCTGATCGTGAGAAACGGTGAGAAAATGGCGGTGCGCGTCTGAGTGAACCTTTCAAAGGCAAATAGAAAACACCTATCACGTGGACCGCTTGAAATGTCACTGCCGTGGCGTCGATTAAAATGTTTTGTTGTCTTTGTTAAACAAATGTAACATTATTTTCTTTTATGTCAGCCACATCTGGAAAATTGCTGCGTCACAGTGCATGGAGGGAATCCCTTGCTGAACTCATTCTCTCCCTGCTGTGTATGTGCTCGCGTGTATGTCCGTGTGTGGGTGTGCGCGGTTGTTTATTCCGTATTTACGGGCATGTGGGGGGAAAGCCCCATGGTTGACACTTACTATTTTTTTTTTGTCTCTCTTTCCTTTCTTCCTGTATGGTTGTCCACACACGTGTTTGTTAATGGGAACAGATGGACCTTAACCCGTTTCTCTCCATGTCTTGAGGCGTATTGAGAATACGGTGCTTGTATATTTTATTTAGATAAACCGGCATACAAATGGTAATGTGAAAAATAGAACACCGTCTGACTTTACTTTCCAGGACAAATCCAGGTACCTATTTAAGGTTGGATCAACCTGGTAGCCCTGGGCCAGGACAAATCCTGGTACCTATTTAAGGTTGGATCAACCTAGTAGCCCTGGGCAATTTAAACAGCAGTAATCAATTCAATGGGAAATTGAGCACACGCCCACCAGGCGGAGCGCACACGGTTGAGCTCAACAATTACAGAACTTCTCTACAATAAATACGTACTTATTGTGTGGCGCTCATAGAAGTAGGGATCAGAATTAAAGTCTAGAGGACGCACTGGACAACATAACAATTGAAAGCTTTACTTACCGACCGGGATTCGAACCTGTCACCTCCAAATGACGACAGTGCCTCGCTGCAGGAACAGGTGTACTTTGACTCATGACCAACTGTGTCTTAAATTTGATTATAACTTGGGTTAGAATTAAATTGTAAGAAGACACAGTTTAAGGTCATCACTAGGAAGCAAGAAATATACAGGTAAATGGGAATATTCTTAAAACAAGTGAATCAGTACAACTATCTCGGAACAGTCATAACATCTGTTGGGAGATGCCTTGAAGAGATTAGAACAAGAATCGCCATGGCGAAGGTAGAATTTAGCAAAATGGAAAACATACAGACCAATAAAAAGATGTCAATTGCAGGGAGAAAAAGTGTTCAAGTGTTACACAGAACCTGGACTTTTGTATGGATGTGAATAGTTGACAATGAGCAGACAAGCTGAAAAACATCTCATGGCTGAGAAAATGTGGTTTCTGAGGAAGATGCAAAGGATATCACTGGACAGACAGAAAATAAAAATGAACAAGTTCTTTTTTTGTAAAGTTGCATATCCCTTACAGAAAGTGCAGTCAACACCAGCATTTTTCAGCTGTAGTTGATTTTCTTGGCAAGTTTACGCACAGTAGTTTGCCATTGCTTTCTGAGCGACCGGCTCACATACCCCCGTAAGTAACCAATGCGACGCGATCCGCTGCCGAATCTCGCGCAGCTGTGTTCCTAACGTGTATATACGGGATTACGGAGAAATTCGTTAAAACCTTCGCCAGGGAGACCGGCGAACAAGTACTACAAGAAACAAATTAAAACTGTAACTGATTTAATAAATTTGACGAAGACTGTCACAATATTTTGGACACGTTATGAGAAGAAATAAATTGGAGAACTTGATGACAACTGGCAAGATTAAGGGGGAAAAGAACAAGGGAAAGGCAGAGCAGTAAATACCTAGATGGCATGGCCACGTGGTAGGTCGAGACAAGAACACTGAGCTGATCCACGATTCTGGTGATCGAGTGAGACTGAAACATGACCGCCCACGCTTATCGCCATGGCACGTCATGGTGATGAGTTTGGAAAGGACAGTAATGAAAGGCGTTGTCCCTGGAAGAAGAGGCAGAGGCCGAATAGTACGAAGATGGACACGAGACATTGCAGAAACACACACATGAGAGCTCATCAGGCCAGGGGAAATGGCCAGATGTTGAGAAACATTTGGACCAGCACGAAGATGGACACGAGACATTGCAGACACACACATGAGAGCTCATCATGCCAGGGGAAATGGCCAGATGTTGGGAAACATTTGGACCAGCACGAAGATGGACACGGGGCATTGTAGACACACATGAGAGCTTATCAGGACACGGACATTAACAGCCCACCACATGGGAGATCATGCAGGACACGGGCTTACAGACACACACAGAGCCTCATCATGACCCGACATTGCAGACCCACACATGATATCCCACTCATCAGGAACACGGGGCATTGCAGCACACACATGAGAGACTCATCAGGACACGGGACATTCAGCCCACACATGAGAGCTCATCATGACACTGGGCATGCAGACACACACATGAGAGCCACCAGGACATCGGAAATTGCAGACACAACACATGATATCTCATCAGGACACGGGGCATTGCAGACACACACACATGAGAGCTCATCAGGACACGGGGCATTGCAGACACACACATGATATCTCATCAGGACACGGGGCATTGCAGACACACACATGAGAGCTCACCAGGACACGGGAAATTGCAGACACACACATGATATCTCATCAGGACACGGGGCATTGCAGACACACACACACACATGAGAGCTCATCAGGACACGGGGCATTGCAGACACACACATGATATCTCATCAGGACAGGGGGCATTGCAGACACACACATGAGAGCTCATCAGGACACGGAACATTGCAGACACACACATGAGAGCTCATCAGGACACGGGACATTGCAGACACACACATGAGAGCTCATCTGGACATGGGACATTGCATACAACATGAGAGCTCATCAGGACAGGGGAAATGGCCAGATGTTGGGAAACATTTGGACGGGCCGAGATGAAAGCGAAGATGGTCACGGGACATTGCATATACACACTTGAGAGCTCATCAGACCAGAGAAGTGGCTAGATGTTGGGAAACATTTGGACGGGCAGGGATGAAAGCCACGTTCTGTAGAGGATCTGCTGCATCATAATGGAACTTGGACAGTAAGAAACAGAAGGTGACTAGAAGTTGACTCTCTTATACTCATGGAAATTTTAACCCCAATACCGATCTCACGACCTTTGAAAGTTAATATTCTTACGAAATTATCTGACATGGGATTGTATTATTCTTGTTGTTGTTGCTGCTGTTGAGGAGCGGCTGACCGAGTGGCTAAGAACGCCGGTTTCTCCTTCAGGAGACCCGGGTTCGAATCCTCGGTAAGGTGTGGGTTTTTTTCTGTAGGGGGCAAAAAGAAAATCCTAACCGGCACAGTTCGCGGTGACTGCGCTAGCCAGGCGGCCTTTCTTCATCTCAGATGATGAGAAAAAGTGTGTTCGTCCAGTTTGTAGGAATGACATTTGTACGAAGGTGACCGATGAGCCTAACGGTGGGACTTTAGTGGATTGACCTGATCGGGGAAATTGTAGGCATGTTAAGGTTCGTGACAAATCCTGTACATAACATAACAGGCAACGATACAATTTATTGGCCGTTCATGATTTACTAAGCAATGTTAGTACCATAGTTTACCATTAATTTCTGAACGGTCGACATATCATAACATCGAAATCAACGCAAAGCCGTCTGCTCCCCAATCGCATGCGGTTTATTTCGAACCCTCAACTCGGTATGTCAAAACTGGACGCCTCACTATTCCCTAAGCCACTGTGCCGGTTTGTGTACGTGTAATACACAAAAATATAAATTATTGGGAAAGCCTTGAGACCATGGAATTAGAATATATATATATATATATATATATATATAATATATATATATATATATATATATATATATATATATATATATATATATATATATATATATAATATATATATATATATATATACAGGAATTAGTAGGCACTCAGAGAAGTAGAGGAAACTAGAGATTAGAGGACACTCGTGACATATAAAAATTTAAAACAATAGCGGTCAATCCTGAATTCTAACCTGAGCCCCCTTGAAAGAAAATGTGTACTCCCGTGCACAGTCAACAAGACTTCTCTACTGTTTCATTCCGCCATTACCTCATTCCCTTTCAACCTCAGAAGTGAAGGTATATTAAGGTCATCGCCTGGCTCAGATGAATAATCCTGCGACCGAGTTAGCCACAATTCAGATATTAATTTGATGGTGATTGTTGTCCAAAGAGGGCCATTGCTCAGACGCTTCTAATTTATTTTAACTATGCTGTGCATATGGGGGGCCGTCGTAGAATAATGGCTAACGTGCTTTGCTGTAATCTTGGTGTTTATGGGGTCGGATCTCATTGAGGATGACTTATAAACATGAACTTTCTGAACTAGGCAGCTAACGTAAGGTCAGAATACAGTTGATACCATCACACTGTGGAGTACCTGGAAGCAAGAGAGCTGATCAACTAGCTAAAGAAGGAGCGAAAGAAGAACAACCTGATGTGCCTGTTACATACCACCAAAATAAAAGAATTCCGTCGCCCTGCTACTGAGTTGAGTGCGTGGAGCGACACCATGACCTGTAAATTTCACGTGGAATGCTCTTTTACATATGTCCGCGGTTGTTTGTTGCGTAAACTGCATGTTCAGAAAAATAGCGGCCGGCCGTGTCTGAACTAACTGGGGTGCCTTATGCAGTAAAGTGTGGCTGCTGGTTTTCTAGAGACTACCGCTACCATCGACGATGATCTGTAGTTATCGTGGCGGACTTCTGTGCTGGCATTCTGGCAGCGGCATTATGCTTAGTATACCTATGCGGGCTGTTGATTTATCGAGACTCCTGACTGTTAACCTGTTCACATGGGGCAGTGAGGAGCATTTTGTGTGATATTCACTGGCACAGGAACGGAGCATAATGGAGCAACCCTTTGCTGTGAAGTTGGAACCGCGACTAACTAAAACAACGGAATGATAAAATCAAGCAGCAAGCCACCTTCAACAGCTCAAGACAATTACCACGTTATGGACAAACCAGAACAAATAATTATTTTGCGCTTCAGAACAGGAAATAATATATAGATTACGCAACCACGAGTATACAAAATTCAAGATTAGCAAATCAGCCATGTGCACATGTGGATTGGCGCCGCAGACAGCAGATCACTTACTCCAAGACTGCCCAGAACACGAAGTACCTAGGCAAAACTTCTAGTCTAGAGAAACAACAGTGGAAGATAAGCTCTATGGACCACTGAGAGAACTAAACAAGACAGAGAAATTCTTACAAGAGACAACATTGCAGGTATAGACACATTTCAAACGAATGAAAGAAGAAGAATAAACACAATCTGCGCTTCCTTGATGACCCCGACTACATTGGGTGCCAAGAAATGTCTCGGGAAGTTCAGGCTACTCTGGGGAGTTGAGGTATGATGTTGACCACATCACCCATCGAGTGCCGATTTAAAAGTTAGTTGCATATTCTTTACATGACGTCGCAGGTAACCCCATAATTTTTGGCTGTTTATGTTTTCTTGACACGTTTATCTTTAGTAGTTTACCATTGTTTTCTGAACGACCGGAACTTATACCATTTTATAAAAACCAACGCAGGGCGGTCTACTGCCAAATCGCCCTCAGCTGTGTTTCGAACGCGGTATGCAAGATTATGAACTGTGTCCGTTACCCCCTTAGCCACAGAACCGGTCTATAAATCTATTGAGCGGGCACCACATACCTAGTCCGCTCCGTGGCGAAGGCGTTGGAACCAGCTAGTAATCCCGCATACCCACGCTCTAAACGCGGCTGGGGGGGGGGGGCGATTTGGCAGTAGACCGCTTTGCGTTGGTTTTTTACGAAATGGTATGGGTGCCGGTCATTCAGAAAGCAATTGCAAACTACTGAACGTAAACTTGCCAAGAGATCACAACAGCAAAAGATGCTGATGTTGACTGGTGAGTCCAACGGGTTATGCCAAGATCTGGGACACCATGAGCATGCGTTGTTTACTTGGTGTTTAGCATTTATTTCGCGCGCTTTTGTAGTTTGTTTATCTTTTCCCTCAGCTAAGTTTCTGAGGGATCACATGCCGCGTCATTCTGTCGATTTTCGTCGTCGTTACATAACTTGTACCAAACTGAAGAATACAATGTAGACTACTCCTTAGAAGAATAAACTCCACCGTGCAGTAAGCACAACCGTAATCTTTTGACCATCTGACTGTTTCGACCGTTTTAACTTCTTTGCATTTTTCGTAAAAGAAAAGCGGATGGGGGTGCGTAGTCAACCCGCGGCATAATTACCATGTGTCTTTCTTCCGACGTGCATCCGAACACTATGTCAACTTTCAGACATGTATTCATCTTTGATTGCAAGCGTCCCACAAATTCGTTGCTATGTGTGCCTACCCGACAGCCACCCTGCCCTGGGATGCCAAACGGCATGCACCGGGTGGGTCGTAAGCTCGTGACTTGATTACTTCGAACGCCACCTTTGAATTGGCCATGAGAAAGTCAGCTTCTTTATCCAGGTTATATGGCCACCAATTCGCTACACCTGCGCCACAATGCGTCTTCTGTGCACCTCGACCACGGCTGAATATTTGCTCTAGGTTATTTCAATTGTTTGCGGGCCGGCCTTTCCACCCCGCTGCCTTCACTGCTGCGGAAACGTCGCAGTGGTGGCAGGACATCAGACGCCATTTCTCTGTCCACGTGTCCATTGCGTTGGTGGATGTGCCCCACTTCGCAGTGTCCACAGCCCAAGTGCACAGTTCCTACTTGGCAGAGTGGCTACTTCAGCCTTCAGGAAACAGTAAATGTTGTCTTGGAGCTTAGGTTGCGGGAGCTTGATTTAGCTGCGTTCTTAAGTCAGAGCCACTGACAATCTTACTGCGTCGATTTGTTTCATTCGTCATTCCGATTGTCCCATAGCTATCACGAAGCTGTCTCCGCAGCCTCTGAAAGTCATAAGTCATTTAACGCTCGTTTAAAACTGTTTATTTTTTCAGTTCCAGTTACTTAAGCACATCTTACCAGGAGTTGGAGACCATGCTTCGTGCGACTACCTTAACAGGGAATAGCTTACTGCATAATCCCCTTATCTCACACTGGTGACAATGTCGCCGATTTTTCCCACCCGGAATATGTGTTGCTCCTCGATTCTCAACTGAAAAGGGACAGTCAGCTCTACCAGCGTTAACTTCCGAGAGGACAAGGAGTGCACCACATTGTCAGATCTTTTATGAGGCTTCCAAATCTTGAGTTAGCATATCTGCTGTGAGTCTACTGCCAACCACCTGTCTTTCGTGAAATCGAGGATGAATAGCTTGCAGTTGATTATATAAGTCGCTTTCTACAGCTTTCAGGTATGGCTTTGGCTTGTCTTGTTCGCTGTAGTCTCACTACATCCACTATAGCTGTCATCTCACTGATCACTTTATGCGGCGCCAATTGAATCGGCCATTCCCGAGGGTTTCCTAACACGCAGACAATATGCGGTTTAGGGTTAGCTTCTTTCGGCAAAGAATGAATCACCAGAAAATGAGAAGTTCTTTCGGCAAAGGAGACAAATTATATCGTGGGAATTTCCCCATTTGGTCACATTGGCAACTGTGAAGCAGTCAAAATTAACTCTAACTGGCAAATATACATTACTAGCTGACCCGGCCCGGCTTCGCTCAGTCCCTGGCGGGAATTTATCTATCTATCTATCTATCTATCTATCTATCTATCTATCTATCTATCTATCTATCTATCTATCTATCTATCTATCTATCTATCTATCTATCTATCTATCCATCCATCCATCCATCCATCCATCCATCCATCCATCCATCCATCCATCCATCCATCCATCCATCCATCCATCCGCCTGCCTGCCTGCCTGCCTGCCTGCCTGCCTGCCTGCCTGCCTGTCTGTCTGTCTGTCTGTCTGTCTGTCTGTCTGTCTGTCTGTCTGTCTGTCTGTCTGTCTAATAATTTATTGGTTGCAGTTAGAAAATTTCGCTTAATGCTAGGATTATTTTTTTAAAAATGTTGTCGTATAATTTTTATGTAATAAATAATGTTGTCGTATAATTTTCATGTAAAAAAATGATGTGGTGGTACCGAGAACAACCTTAGATAAACGAAGACCAACTTACAAAAAGCATTAGAAAGAGCACTTGAAAGATCTGTACATCTTCCCCCAACAATTAACTTGGGTAAATGGAGCGGCGGCAGCAGCAGCAGCAGCAGAAGAAAAAGGAGGAGGGGGAGGAGGAGGAGGAGGGGGAGGAGGAGGAGGAGGAGGAGGAGGGGGGGAGGAAGAGGAAGAGGAGGAGGGGAAGAGGAGGACGAGGAGGGGGAAGAGGAGGAGGAGGGGAGGAGGGGAGTAGGAGGGGGAGCAGAAGGGGGATGAGGAGGAGGGGGGAGGAGGAGGGGGAGGGGGAGGAGGAGGGGAGGGGAGAAGAAGGGGGAGGAGGGGAGGAGGAGGAGGGGTAGGAGGAGCGGGAGGAGGAAGAGGAGGAGGATTATAATGCATATGCCTGTAGATAACTGTAGTGAAAAGGTACACCTATTTGAGAAATATACAACAATTTTACATATATAGCAATGCTATTAAAAGTTAAGTCCCCTCGCTATATATAAATTATAATGTAAATTAAAATATTAAATAATATTATGTAAATAACTGTTTGTAAACTAACAAACTATGACAGTTGGCAGCACCGGAAGAAGACGTGTAGAAAATTTCATCTCAATCGGATGGACCTTTCGCGAACGCATAAACAACATACATACATACATACTTACAGACAGATATACATCGCATTTTATATATATAGATGAGTGTTATATTGATGGTGTTCATCTGAGTCCGGGTAGCCCAATACACGTACAAAACCACAACGGGCGTTTGAGTCTATTACTGTTCGAGTCGACTACTGTTTGAGTTCACAGCTGTTCGAGTCTACTACTATTATGTTGTGTGGCGTTCGTAGTGAGTACTATGTTGTTGTTGTTTGTCCATCAAGAATGATGATGACCATTCATTTCATCCAGTGGGGTTGAACGTATGGAGCCGTGAGTTCTAAGATGGCTGATAAGGCCTATTTTGGCTCGAAATGTTCTTTGACAATGTGGACAAAGAATGCTTGACGTTTCTGGAGGAGGATTTTCTGCAGTGGTTTTTCTGTTCTGTCTTTTCTTCACAGCTCTTGCAGTCCTGGTTGCCTCACAAGTGACTGCACCCTTGCGTAATGATGCACGCCACGAATTTCGGTCTCTGGCTGCAGTCTCCCAGGTGTCATGATGAATTCCAAAAGCATTCAGTGAGATTTTCAGAGTGTCTTTAAAGCGTTTCCTCTGGCCGCCTTGGGAGCGTTTACCACAACGCAACTCGCCATAAAAAATTCGTTTAGGGAGCCTGTGATCTGGCATGCGAGTCAAGTGACCAGCCCAGCGAATCTGATTCTTCATTAGTAGAGTGTGGATACTGGGCATGGACGCTCTTTCTAGGACTTCAGTGTCTGGGTACTTGTCTTGCCATTTAATCTTCAGTAACTTCCTAAGGCAGACTGCGTGGAAGTGGTTTAATTTCCTAGCGTGTCGATGATAAACAGTCCATGTTTCACAAGCATATAGCAGTGTGGATAATACAACTGCTTTGTAGACTTTCAGCTTTGTTTGAAGGCTTATTCCATTTCTGTCCCATACATTCTTGTACAGTCTGCCAAAGGCCGCGCTGGCCTTGGAGATTCTTGCATTCACTTCATCATCAACTGTGGCAGCTTGTGACACAGTGCTGCCAAGATAGGTGAATTTGTCCACATCACTTAGACTATGACCATTAACTTTGATATTCGGCACAGTGTGATTATTCTCTTGAGCTGGCTGGTACATAACTACAGTCTTCTCCAAATTGATATTGAGCCCAAAGTTGGCACAGGCATGTGAGAAAGCTGAAACATTATGTTGCATGTCCGCCTCTGAGTTGGCAGTATAGAGCGCAATCATCAGCAAACAGGAGCTCTCTGACGGTGTCGCTGTCAATTTTGGTTTTAGCTTTCAGCCTTCTGAGATTGAATAACTTTCCATCCATGCGGTAGTTGATGTCTATTCCAATGTCGTTGTTCTCGAAGGCATTCGTCAACATAGCTGAAAACATGATGCTGAACAGTGTTGGTGCCAGGACACATCCTTGTTTCACTCCATTGGTGACAGGAAAGGGCTCAGACAGTTCACCATTTTCATGTACTCTTGCCTGCATACCATCATGAAATAGCCGCACTATTTGGACAAACTTTCGTGGACAGCCATATTTTGCCATGAATCTTCCACAGTCCTTCTCTGCTGACTGTATCAAAAGCCTTGGTAAGGTCAATGAAAGTGGAGAACATTTCGCAGTTCTGTTCCTGACATTTCTCTTGCAGCTGCCTTGCAGCGAAAATCATGTCAACTGTTCCACGTTCTTTTCTGAAGCCACACTGGCTCTCGGGAAGAAGACCTTGATCGAGATGGGCCGTGAGGCGGCTGAGAAGAATTCTGGCGAGAATCTTCCCTGTAATTGAAAGCAAGGAGATGCCTCGGTGGTTGTCACAGGATTGGTGGTTTCCTTTTCGTTTATAAAGGTGGACTGACACATGCCTATGGTCATTGGCATTAAGGTGAGTGGCCGGACAATATAAACAGTTCACGAGATAAAATAGGGCGGATAGTAAGTCCCCAGAGGGCGTAAATGAGAAGACAGTAATTGAAAGGGGGAGCTGAGAAGAAGTCAGCTGGCTAAAATAAAGGTGAGGCAGACAGTTGGAGCAGTGAGGTTGTGTGTTATGTGGGAGGCAATGTGGGGGATAGAATGGTTGAAAAGAGAGGGACAAAGACTGACGGAGGTCAGTTGATGTTTGGACTCCGAGCTAAGAGGGAGTTGAGTCTAGACCGGACCAGGAGAAGGTCGTGGTTTGAGAAAGTGAAGAATTGTGACGGAGTTCGGAAGATAACTCCGCACTGTGGGTTCCAGGGATAGTGAGTGGAATTCGAGACCCAGAGTGGGTTACTTTGAGTCGGGCCTAGAGAGAGGCTAGTATACCTGTCGTGTGGGACGAGATTTAGTAGCCTTGAGAGGTAGTGTTATTCGAAGTGTTCCATTGGGATGGAGATATATTCTTAGAGAATTATTGTTCCTGGATTTATATGCTACATGTGTCTGTGTTAATTCAGAATTAAAGGAATATTATGTGCGCAAATTAACGCTCGTTCACTGACTGATGTTTGGTGGTGATGCATCTTGGTTAATCTGTTGTTAAACATCACATTTTACAAGGACATACCCTAGACACAACCATAGCCACTCTATCTGTCACTTAGTCAACATTCACTTTGTGTCAGAGACGATTTCTGGAGGCTTCGTCCGATCAAGAACAATAGACATTGTTGTCATTCCGTTTATCTGTGAACTAGTCGATTAGAAAGAATACTAACATCAGAGATATTAGTCGGATGCCCAATTACAACAACAATGATGAGGGCTCTCCTGTCAAGAATAAACACAATTTTCAGCACACAAAGCATTTGGTGGTTTCCTTTTCGTTTATAAAGGTGGACTATTGACGCGTCCTTGAAATCTTGTGGCATGGTCTCGTTCACCCATATGTGTGTAAAGACTTGGTGAAGCTGCCCTGTTAGGACCGGCCCACCTGCCTTGTATATAGTGAGTACTGTAATGTGTGGAGGATTATAAATAATTATCAGCTTAGTTATATGCTGGGAAAAAAACGACATTGGTGCTGACTGGGGAAGAGAGAAGAATAAGTCATACTCCTTTTGAACACGGCCAAGCAGAAGAAGAAGTAATTTACGAAAGTCGGCATTAAAATCGGCCGACCCAGATAATCCCAGATCGCATCCTGGCAGATATGAACGGACAGCTGTAGAAAATGACGTGTGTATAGGAAAACATTGTGAAGTTTAGTGTTGAATATATGAGCTGTGTTATCAACGACAGAGGTAAGAGGCAAGGCAATGCATAGGCAGACTGTCTACCCACGGAACGCTGGCTTGCAATATCATTTATGAAGGGTGATTAGACATGGGCAGTGGGAGAAGCTCCTATGGTTGAACCTACAAAACCCCTCAAATACCTGGGACGAGTTACTCTAGCAGTTAATCTACAGAAAGTTGACGGTGGATGTACTGGTGGTCAATGTTGGAAGACCACGTTACACGCTACTTACCGAGAAGATGCTAATTGTTTATATGAACAGTATGGCACAAATGTGGAATTAAAATGTTGATTGTAAAATATCGTAAGAGAATTGAATAATAAATTGAATTTACTGAATGAAATATTGATTTCAGTTTAGAAAGAATATTTATAGTTATATTGTTATTTAGTAATTTGATTAAAGTCTGTAGGATAAGATAAGATATATTTTATATTTTGATGTACGTAATGTTTAAACGAGGAAGATTAATGAGTTCTTGTATTTCAGAATGACAAGAAGTTATCAAGTGTCATTGACAGATTACAGATAATTAAATTAGAATTACATTATAGTATTGAAATATTGTAAAAGATATAGTTTAAATTAATTTTGCTCAGATAAGTTATAATTAGATGTCATTTTGAAGAAGAAAACAGAAAAAAATGCTATGCATTTGTTTGCAAAAGAAGTGGGGAGTGCCATGACCTTGATGACGTCATGGCATAGTCAAGCCATAACCCAGGTTAGATGTTAGCGGTTATGGCAGTGTTCAGTAAGTGGACAACTGGATCGTGAAAAGTGGATACTTTTCACACAACGTGAAAACGTTGGGACTCACTTCCCAAGTCAACAGGAAGTGGGGTCCGGACAAGTCACTGTCGTCGTGGGTTCCGTCAAGTGCGGACCACATTCAGATAAAGTAATGGCCAACACTGCGCCACTCTCTTAGAGAGATAGTTTGTGTTTAGGAACTGATTAGTTATGTTATTATGTTGTTGAGTTATTACTTTATTAATTAATTATATCATTATTGGGCTATTAGATAGATAATGAATATAAATAATTTCTATACAATAATATTTAGAAAATATGAAAAGAATGACGCAATATTTGCCCAGTCTTAGCGAATAAGACGTCGTCTGGTTGTAGCAATTACCCATGTGTGATAGGGTGCGACGCCATCTTTGGTTGGGTGTAACTATTGTCCATGTGTGTCGACTGTACCTCTAGGTGCTATTGATCAATACAAAAATCAGTGCTCGAGACGCTCCTGTCAGGGAAATTGCCGATAGTAAGGACATTACTTTCTGAACTTAGCAGTCGGCATAACGTCTTGATCATGTCATCGATCACTTTAACCATCATCATGTCACTACAGTAACTTCCCCTACAACTTAAGGGGTCGCTTGACCACCCCTTGACCACTACTTCACGAGTACTTGAACACTATTTGACAACGTCACTATTTAATTTATCCATCTCTGTTTCACTACACGTAACCATAACCCAACAATTTTCTCCACTTGAGCGTGTGACCACTGGTGAGCACTACTTGACCACTGCTTGACACGTTGTTTGACCATTTTTGCTATCACCGTTTCAATATACGTACTTTTCTCGTACCTTTTAAGTGTTCATTCGACCAACTTTGACTCACTGGTTGACCGCTACTTGCCATGTCATCGATCACTTTAACCACTACCATAATCTTAGAACATCGTCCTCTACAATTTAAGTGGTCACTGCGACCACTTGACCACTACTACTTGACCATTGGTTGACCACTACTTGACCACTATTTACCACCCTTTAATCATCACCATATCATTATAACACTTTTACTAAAATTTCCACACTTGACCATTGGTTGACCACTACTGACCACTAATTTTACCACCCCTTTATCATCACCGTATCATTACAACCACTTTTCCCTAAAATTTCCTCACTTGACCACATACTTGACCACTACTTGGACCACTACTTTACCATCCTTTAACCTCACACATGTCGCTACGACCAATTTTCCCTAAAATTTTCCTTGCTTGACCACTAATTTACCACCCTTTAA
>JACEFZ010026119.1:0-180000 GCA_014155875.1 Cepaea nemoralis
CATTAACCAGAATGCGATCGGCGTTGCCAGTAGTGGGTTGTGCTCAATATTTAAAATTGTGGGTGTTGATTCCCCTCACTCCAGGGACGACACTAAAAGTAGTAAAGAATAACAAATAACTACTAAGACATTCTTTACATACGACAACGACATGCGTGGTAGGCTACAGTGGTGCTATTCTTTGCTTCCCTTATGGGCCCCGGCAACACACGGGAGGGAGTTTGGCCTGTGCTACTGCAGCATGGATTAGCCTTCCTTCCGATTGTTGAAGGGCAGCACAGCCAGACATGTTGTGGTTGTTAGAGGCTCACAGAGACTCCTTTGGAAACTGGAAACTAGCATGGGTGGAGTGGCTGGTATCGAATGACAGGATACAGATTGTGAGTGTATGATGGATTGTCTGCCTGTGGAATATTTCCCTGCATCTCAACAGGTGCATACTGCAGAGTTATAGACCATAAGAAGTGATTAAACAAACAGTACTTTGTATGAAACACTTAAAACATCACAGTAAATGATATTGTTTGAATATAGAGCAGTTGTTATCCTCACGATAATCACAAATTTAAAACACAGTCTTTCTGTCTGCACAAAATTAGTTGGAACTGCCTAATGGCTAACACCTTGATATATTTGACCAATCATGTAATGTTCATCAAATATATATAAATTGCCTTTTCTTTGCTTAACTTGATGGCCACAAACTAACGGGTTGAAAGATGACTGAGCTTGGAGATTTATGACCTGTCAACTACAGATATTCCTGAAGACTGATTAACTCTCTTTTCCACCCATACTGGTATATGTTTTGTTTTTCAATTTGCTAATTGTTTGTAAGTTTGTGATAAATAGATTTGTACCAAATACATTCTTTTGCAGCCATTGCCAGATGTAAGTGTCACAGTTGTCTATCGTCTGACACCAAGCTCAGGTATGCAACACCAGCATGGCCAGACTGTTGGTCCACACATCAACCCTTCGTTGGGCTCTCCTCCTTCTGTCTGTCGTGACGCTGGTCTACTTGATCATCTACCTCATTTGGGATGAGCATGGTTCTGGTGAGCACACAGGTCCCCGTGCCGGACGTGCCCGCAGTTTCAGGAGGTTGTCTGTCACAGGACTCAAACATGCAGATTTGCTGGACACGGAAGGCGTGAGTTCAGATCATTTATAACAGCCTGATATGTTTGTATGTGCCACTTTATTTACTTGTGTCACTTTATTTAGTTGTGTCACTTTATTTGTGCTACTTTATTTAGTTTTGTCATTTTATTTATTTGTGTGACTATATTTCAGTGATGTCTTGGTGGGAGATGTAAAGGTCTGTTATGCGCTCTTTCTAAAGCTCTTTGTAAGTTGATATTCATTTCTGTACGGTTGTTATTGAAACCATCACCCCATCTGTTACATGGTCTTCTCCTGGCTCTGTAACCTCTATTGGTTGTTTAGACTAATGATAAATACATCACGCCCAACTGTGTTGTGGTCTTCAACAACTTCCTTGAGTTTGGTCTTTTGTGAATAATCATCTTTACATTGGTTGGCGGCCGTACCATCTACACCTGGTGGGATTGTCACCTGGCTACATCAGGGTGGAGCTGTCGGCTGTGAACCTCAGCTACTCCGCCACCTCATCCTGCCTTCCAGACATGTCAGTGCACATTCTCTGCTGCTTATTGCACTTGTACTGAGTCCTTCACACGTCGTTCTCTCACCTTTCCTCTTTATATGTCAGTTGCTTAAAAGTCGACAGGGGTGACTTCATTGCACCGGGTTTTATCCCATATGGCTCGGTCTCTTTCCGCAGCGCGGAAAGCGTCACACAAAGCACGAACTCCGTAGCTTTTAGCGACGACCCACAGGAATCTCCGAAACATTTAACTCGTAAATCGAAGGGCGCGGCCCGGAATCGAACCCACAACCTTCGGAGCATGAGTCAAACGGCTTGACCACTTCGCCACAAGGAAGTCAGTAAGGAATGACAACATCATAAACTCAACTGCCTTGGGGTCAAACCCCTCTCAGCATGGGATCTGTGTGTGTGTGTGTGGTCACATGGTTCCAAGCCTGGCCTCAACATGGGATCTGTGTGTGTGTGGTCACATAGTCCCAGGCCTGGCCTCAACATGGGATGTGTGTGTGTGCATGGTCACATGGTCCCAGACCTGGCCCGTCTCCTTGACATGGGCACCAGGAAATGTTCTTGGTATTCAGGCGGTCAGAATAGAACTGACCACATCATCAACATCTGTGTGTGAGGACAGAAATGTGGGGGATATCACTGTATGTGTGTGAGGACAGAAAATGTGGGGGATATCACTGTATGTGTGTGAGGACAGAAAATGTGGGGGATATCACTGTATGTGTGTGAGGACAGAAAGGGAATAGTGTGTGAGGACAGAAAATGTGGGGGATATCACTGTATGTGTGTGGGTACAGAAAATGTGGGGATATTACTGTATGTGTGTGGGGACAGAAAATGTGGGGGATATCACTGTATGTGTGTGGGTACAGAAAATGTGGGGATATTACTGTATGTGTGTGAGGACAGAAAATGAGGGGGATATCATTGTATGTCTGTGGGGACAGCAAATATGGGGGATATCACTGTATGTGTGTGGGGACAGCAAATGTGGGTGATATCACTATATGTGTGTGGGGACAGAAAATGTGGTCGATATCACTGTATGTGTATGGGGACATCAAATGTGGGGGGTATCACTGTATGTGTGTGAGGACAGAAAATGTGGGGGATATCACTGTATGTGTGTGGGGACAGAAAATGTGGGGGATATTGCTGTATGTGTGTGGGGACAGAAAATATGGAGGATATCACTGTATGTGTGTGGGGACAGCAAATGTGGTGGATATCACTGTATGTTTGTAGGGACAGAAAATGTGGAGGATATCACTGTATGTGTGTGAGGACAGAAAATGTGGGGGATATCACTGTATGTGTTTTAGGACAGAAAATGTGGGGGATATCATTGTATGTGTGTGAAGACAGAAAATGTGGGGGATATCACTGTATGTGTGTGAGGACAGAAAATGTGGGGGATATCACTGTATGTGTGTGAGGACAGAAAATGTGGGGGATATCACTGTATGTGTGTGGGGACAGAAAATGTGGGGGATATCACTGTATGTGTGTGGGTACAGAAAATATGGGGGATATCACAGTATATGTGGGGGATATCACTGTATGTGTGTGGGGACAGAAAATGTGGGGAATATCACTGTATGTCTATGGGGACATCAAATATGGGGGATATCACTGTATGTGTGTGGGGACAGCAAATGTAGGGGATATCACTGTATGTGTGTGGGGACAGCAAATATGGGGGGTATCACTGTATGTGTGTGGGGACAGAAAATGTGGTGGATATCACTGTATGTGTGTGGGGACAGAAAATGTGGGGGGTATCACTGTATTTGTGTGGGGACAGAGAATATGGGAGATATCACTGTATGTGTGTGGGGACAGAAAATGTGGTGGATATCACTGTATGTGTGGGAGGACAGAAAATGTGGGGGATATCACTGTATGTGTGTGAGGACAGAAAATGTGGGGGATATCACTGTATGTGTGTGAGGACAAAAAATGTGGGGGATATCATTGTATTGTGTGAAGACATAAATGGGGGGGTATCACTGTATGTTGTGAGGACAAAAAAGTGGGGGATATCACTGTATGTGTTTTGGGACAGAAAATGGGGGGGGTATCACTGTATGTGTGGTACAAAAAATTGGGGATATCAGTATGTGTGTGGGACAGAAATGTGGGGGATATCACTGTTGTTTTGGGGGGACAAAAAATTTTGGGGGGAATATCACTGTATGCCCTGTGGGACATCAAATTGGGGATATCACTGTATGTGTGTGGGGACGCAAATGTGGGATATCACTTATGTGTGGGGGGGACACTATGGGGGGTATCACTGTATGTGTGTGGGGACAAAAAAATGGGGGGTTCACTGTATGTGTGTGGGGACAGAAAATGTGGGGGGTATCACTGTATTTGTGTGGGGACAGAGAATATGGGGGATATCACTGTATGTTTGTGGGGACAGAAAATGTGGGGGATATCATTGTATGTCTGTGGGGACAGAAAATGTGGGGGATATTGTCTCAATGTGCCTGTCCGCTAAACGCAACTGGAGCAAACACAAAAAGCATCATCGAAAAATCGGAACTTGATAACAGAACTCAGAACAGCATACTCAAGTGAAGCGAACGATTTTCCAGACGTTTATTTCCGCCACTGGTACAGGATTAAACTCTGGCAGAAAAGCAGGCTGATCCCTAACACAGGACCGGCACCTACTCAAATACATCCACCCCTGAGCTCCCAAACCAGCTCGTCGCCCTTGAAGCCTTCCTATCCATTCTTCAGCTCAATTTCTTAGATACTAAGATTTAGTCTAGGTGGATTTTCCATTCCGTTCCTTTTCACTGTTTGTGTCGTCCTCAATAAACTCCTTACCAGACTCCCTGCTGTCTCATCCCGAAATCACGGCATCCATGGTGTCACCTTCACCTCGAGCCTTCAGAAACACATCTTGTTCGTATCACAAAGTCACAGCGTCCCCCCGTTGCCGCCCTCTGACGTTCTCCACATTTTCCTTGGATTTTCACTAATGATATTCCACCGCCCTTTCCCGGGAACGCCCTTCTGTCTAAACGCCATGTGGCATTATGCCCCCCCCCTTTTTTTTTTTTCATCAAGAGAATTAATCTGACACATAGCAGTGTAGACACAATGACTTTTATCCCGACCGCTATGTCGTAAATCTTAATCTCATCAACGGGTAGGTAGGGGACTAGTATTATGATATATTTGTGGTGTCTATACTTGGAAATGGCGATTGCAATAAAATTGACAACCCATAATTAAGTAATTTTAAAATAACGATCAATGATCAAAATATAACTATACTAACATAGTATTTAAACTAACTACGTTAACTAATCAACTATTATGACAATTCATTAAATTAACTCTTTTACACATACTAATATTATACGTGTTATCACAATACGTGTTCACCGGTTTTCCTTAAAGTAGTTACCCCCAGTCCCCAAAAAAAATCCAAGGAAAACTCGACACAGGAGAGAAGTCACACAAGTCAAAGTTCTCAAAGTTCTCCATGCATCATAGGTTCCTCTCCATGTAAATTTTCTTATCATCCTGTCAAAATCATATATTGACAGAAGTATCCAACTACTTAAACTAGCTATTTGCATTAATATATGTAATTGTTGATCTGTGTGGGATTGCCAGTAAATTCGGTGCTATCTAAACATATTTCCAAAAACTCTATGAACCAACAAATATAATAAACTAGAATTGAATAAATTGAAAAAAATATTTTTATTTATAGTTGATTTTGAATATCGGCAAGATTTTTAATTGATTTGTGATCCCACAGTTTGTGAAAATCATATCTCAAAAATTCAAGATTTCTAATACTCTTCATATTATTAAGTTCTCTAATAATGTATATTTTCAAAAAATTATTTGTAGAATAGAGAACCAAATATTTTCACACACTTAAGTGGAGAAAGATAGTGAGAATAATTCTGACAAGTATAATCCTACACAGTGACATCTGGGATAACTACAGTAATAAGACCCTAATGTGTCTGTAGTGTACTATGCTAACCTAACACTTTCATCAATTTTATTTTTCTTGTTATTCTTTTTATTCGTCCTTCATTCATTTTCTTCTTTCTTTGTTTCAAATCTGTTAATCTCTCTTCTGCACTCATGCCATATTTGTACATTGTAACTTTGTTGATTGGCACAATGTAATTGTTTTCAGTCTTGTGTATCTTCTTTTAAATTGTGAATGGATAATTTTAATGCCGCACGCTACGTATTTCTTTGATTGTGTGTATCTGTTAGTGACATACTGTTTAACTTCAGCGTGTATGTGTGTATACACCTAATGACTTCTGTATGTACGTTTTGTGACACACTTCTTGACTTCTGTGCGTATTATGGTAATCCATTTCTTGCCTTTTTTGTGTATATTTGTGCTATGCTTCTTCACCTTGTGTGCATGTTTATGATATGCGTTTTTGTTTGTATGAACCCGTTTACACTATGTTTCCTCGCTTGTTGTGCATGCAACTTTTGTGTGTAACAACCAATGCGTGTAACTTTTGGTTTCTTTTTTGAAATGTTTTCAAAAATATGTCTTTACCGACAAATAATCTCGTTTGCTTTGTTTTTGAGTATCCGTTATTTCTTCATGTTTGGGTTCGTTGACTTTGTGCAAATCTTGGTATTTGCAATTATTTACCGTTATGCTATCACTCAGTAGCATTGTATCATGCATGTCTACCGTTGATGTACCCTGTTCTATTTGCCGTCTTTTCTTTTTCTTCTTCTTCTCTTCTTCTTCTTCTTCTTCTTCTTCTTCTTCTTCTTTCTTCTTCTTCTTCTTCTTCTTCTTCTTCTTCTTGTGTTGTTTCAATTTGGGCATTTGTACTTGTAAGTGTTTCGTTAGACTTGTGTTCTATAGTTCCTTTCTGAATGAAATCTCTGGCGATTGGTTCTTTCACTACTGTAGCACATACTTTACTTGTGTGATTACTTTCATACATTTGTCTTATACGCTCTTTCCACATTGCTTCCTTTGCAAGATTCTCATTTTGAAGTGCGAGTCGTTTTGATTGATTTCTGCCTCTACAGTTATCCGCCTTTCTTCCATCTCTCTCCTCATTGCAGATATCTTTTCACGTTGCAACGTTAATTCTTTTTCTCTAGACTCTATTCGTTCGCGTTGCAAGGCTACCCTCTTTTCATGTTCCAGAACTAGTTCACTTCGTTTGATAGCCATCTCACGTTTCTTTAGTTCGTTTTCAAGAACCCATTTCTTTTTTCGTTGCTCCCCCTCACGTGCAGCTTGAGCTCTATATTCTTGCAGCACCCAGTTTCGAAGCTCAGCACCAGTTAAACCATTTTTTTCTCCCAAGATAACGCAATCTAGAAGTGTAGCCATCTTGACCTACCTGTATAATAATTTATCCAGCTGAAATATGATAGAAGAGTATGCAAAAATGTAAATATGTTCAATTCAGATATAACAACTGCTGAACAAAATGTGAACTGCAACTCAACAGCAATGTAAAATTGAACAATAACGAAATTCCGTAACTTCTTGCTATCTATATATCTTAAGTGTTTCTATCTGTAAATAACAGAAATTAATATAATAAATATATTCAGTATAAAGAATATATTATACTAGCCAGTCAACAATGACAGAAGACGACTGATGAGTGACGTAACTAGATATTTTCTTTCATAAAGACAATAGTACTTTTATAGAAATTTGCCGTAAATATCTTCTCTTACTACTACACTTAACCCAAGACAACAATTATGTGTTGATCCCACAATATTCAAGTGTCTTTGCTTAATGTAGAAACGCTCACACTATTCATTTTTGAATTAATCTACTTAATATTAAATAATAGGCACCTCATTTATCAACAATAACACATTAACCAACAATAACATATACTGGCCTTGTGCAATATTTGTGTTGATTCCCCTGGTGTCCACTATGACGTTATGTCCAGACGCTATCGCTGTCCGCAAATGTCGACATACGTAGTAAATGTTCGGTCCCGATTGATCCAGCTGAGTTTATCCAATGTAACAACGTCCTCAGCGATTTCAGAAATTAGTATGCTCCAGTGTAGGTGTGCTGTTGTCTGTGTATCCACATGTGGCGTTGTCTACGTGACCTGGTATCATTGCCAATTAGCGACCAACTATGTTGAATATCGTATGCAGTTGTGGGTATGTCGGTCAGTAAGCACGACTGTATGTTAGAAAACTTGCTTATAAACCCTCACGAGAGTACAATGAACTTGCACTCCGCCCTTGGATCACGTGATCCGTGACCAACACATGCGTAATCGTAATTGGTTAGGGCGTGTACGTTGAACCTTGATGCAATATAACAGCCTTATTATGATGCTAGGCTGAACGATGAGTGTTTGTTGCGGGCCTCAGAAGTAAGTCCTCTAACGAATGTCGAGTTCAGTTATGCGTGACTCACTTTCGTATCAAGCTCGAAACACTTCCTGTCGATCCGACTCGTGTTAATGTAGTGTCGTGTAGTATCTTGATGTGTATAATGTCCTTTAATGTCCCGATATAATAAATATAACTGTCCCAATGTGAATCGTTATCGATTAAATACCTTGAACACTTGGGTACTATGTGACATTACAGTCTATCTGTATGCTTCGACTTCAAATCAAGTGAGTGTACACGTGTTAGATTTCCTGCATGCTGAGGTGTAATGATAACGTGTCTCTATGTATTCTGTCAGATATCCCGTTGTAACTCGTAAATATATATTGAAGTTTCCCGTGAAGAGTAAAGTTCAAAGTAATGAAGTGGTACTGTGTAAAGTTTGTAACGTTCAATGTTCGGTATGTGACAGTAGTGAAGTTTCAGTGACGATCGTTGTTGAACATTACTTGCATCAATGGCGTACTGTGTCAACTTAATTTTCATAATGTTGTATATCATCTTTCAGCATCCGAGCGTCAGCAAGTTTTCAGACATGTACAATAAATAATGTCTATAGACGTATCAAATGTCCTTTGTGCCGATAGTGAATTTATGACAGAGTGTCGGCAGCAAATATAATCGTGTGTGGTGTCATTAACGTATATGTGTCTATAAGTATGTTTCCATGTGCATCGTAGCCTAACTGTACTATGTAAATGTTCTTCGTCCCGTACACTCTGTGGTATTCAACGCTTATCTATCGCTTTCTTCAAAATCTTATAGTTACTTCCTCAGCGATGATCAGTGTACTTCAATGTTCTTGACATTAGATATGTGAAAGAGTCAAATTGGAGGACAAAGACTCCTTCTTTGTAAGCGCGACAGAATATATGTCGAGTAAGTATTCAAATGTCGCGTACTTCGATAGAGAATCCGTTTTTATTTGCTCATAATTTAGTGACGAAAGACATGTGTATGACTTTTCAATTCGGACAATAGTAAAACATCTTCCGTTTTATATCAAATTGTCAATAATGTTCATACAATAGTGGTTCTAAAACACGTTCTTGAAATCGTGTTTCACTTTATGTTTTGGGTTGTGCGCACTATTCTATGTCTGCATACTTGTCGATATTGGTGACAATGTCTATTCGTATCGACACACTGCACAATTATAAATTGTGAAGTAAATTAGACTTTACCTTATGGGTCTTCACCATCTTTGTCTCCTTATGACGTGATAATTCGTGTGTTGTTTCTTTCTGTGTAGAACGGTGTGAACTGCGTATCTGGTGCGTAATTCCTTATGTTCAGCTCTTAGAAACTGGCGGGAATTTATGTTGATCAACAAACGGTGTCCAGAAACGACCCCCACATGTCTCAATGTGCCTGTCCGCTAAACGCAACTGGAGCAAACACAAAAAGCATCATCGAAAAATCGGAACTTGATAACAGAACTCAGAACAGCATACTCAAGTGAAGCGAACGATTTTCCAGACGTTTATTTCCGCCACTGGTACAAGGATTAAACTCTGGCAGAAAAGCAGGCTGATCCCTAACCACAGGACCGGCACCTACTCAAATACATCCACCCCTGAGCTCCCAAACCAGCTCGTCGCCTTGAAGCCTTCCTATCCATTCTTCAGCTCAATTTCTTAGATACTAAGATTTAGTCTAGGTGGATTTTCCATTCCCGGTTCCTTTTCACTGTTGTGTCGTCCTCAATAAACTCCTTACCAGACTCCCTGCTGTCTCATCCCGAAATCACGGCATCCAGGTGTCACCTTCACCTCGAGCCTCCAGAAACACATCTTGTTCGTATCACAAAGTCACAGCTGTATGTTTGTGGGGACAGAAAATGTGGGGGATATCACTGTGTGTTTCTGGGGACAGAAAATGTGGTGGATATCACTGTATGTTTGTAGGGACAGAAAATGTGGGGTATATCACTGTATGTTTATGGAGACAGAAAATGTGGTGGATATCACTGTATGTTTCTGGGGACTGAAAATGTGGTGGATATCACTATGTTTGTGGGGACAGAAAATGTGGGGGATATCACTGTATGTGTATGGGGGCAGAAAATGTGGTGGATATCACTGTATGTTTCTGGGGACAGAAAATGTGGGGGATATCACTGTATGTTTTTGGGAACAGGGTGATATCACTGTATGTGTGTGGGGACAGAAAATGTGGGGGATATCACTGTATGTGTGTGGGGACAGCAAATGTGGGGGATATCACTGTATGTCTGTGGGGACAGAAAATGTGGAGGATATCACTGTATGTATGTGGGGACATCAAATGTGGGGGATATCACTGTATGTGTGTGGGGACAGAAAATGTTGGGGTTATCACTGTGTGTGTGGGGACAGTAAATGTGGGGGATATCACTGTATGTTTGTGGGGACAGTAAATGTGTGGGATATCACTGTATGCTAGTTCACCACCATGGCATGGACACCACCTCCGTGACCTTTCATCTCGTCTGACAGCATCACGTGCCTGCAGGGTTGGGCATCTGGCTGACAGATCGCAACATCCAGATCATCAGCGCCATCCATGACCTGCACCATTCTAGCCAGTCAGACATTCGGATATTGTTGCCAGCATTTCTGCAGCATTCTTCACAGCGACTCTTTGTTTGCTGCTTCCATTCTTCAGCTCGGTCAGGTGAATACACAGAGGTGAGATATGTTTTTGTAGTTTTATTGTCCTTGAGTGTCTCTCCTTCTGTGTCTTCTTCCAATCTCTGTCTTCTTTGATGAATACACAGAGGTGAGACATGTTTTTGTAGTTTTATTTTCCTTGAGTGTCTCTTCTTTGCTGTCTTCTTCCAATCTCTGTCTTCTTTGATGAATACATAGAGATGAGACATGTTTTGGTAGTTATTGTCCTTTTCTCTTCTTTGGTGTCTTCTTCTAATCTCTGTCTTTGATGAATACACAGAGGTGAGACATGTTTTTGTAGTTTTATTTTCCTTCTTCGCTGCCTTCTTCCAATCACTGTCTTCTTTGATGAATACATAGAGATGAGACATGTTTTGGTAGTTTCATTTTCCTGATCTCTTCTTCATTGCCAGAGTCTTCTCCTTGTTTGTTTCTTCCGGCCACTGTCTGTGATGAATACACCATCATGAAAATTTTCATGTTGAATTTGACCATATTTTGGTGCTTACACTAGGAGTTTAGTGTTGATTACTCAGTATATCTCTATGTATGTTGTGTATTCTGTAGTTGCCCAAATAAGTATATATCTAATTCTATGTTGTGTATTCTGTAGTTGCCCGACTAAGTATATCTCTAGTTTTATGTTGTGTATTATGTAGTTGCCTGAATAAGTATTTCTCTAATTCTGTGCTGTATTTTCGCAGTTGCCTTAAGAAGTATTTCTCTAATTCTATGATGCATATTCGCAGTTGCCTGATTAAGTATACCTCTAATTTGGTGAGGTATATTTGCAGTTGCCTGAATAAATATATCTCTACTACTGTGCTGTGTATTATCTAATTGTTCGAATAAGTATATCTCTAATTCTGTGCTGTATATTCACAGTTGCCTGTATAAGTATACCTCTAATTTTGTGCTGTGTATTCTATAGTTGTCCGAATAAGAATATCTCTAATTCTGTGCTGTGTATTCTATAGTTGTCTGAATAAGAATATCTCTAATTATATGCTGTGTATTCTATATTTGTCCGAATAAGTATATTTCTAATTCTGTGCTGTGTATATTCTAGAATGATCTATTCTCAAGGTACCTGCTAGCTTGGACTTCATTGACCTGCGGTTCATCATATACTCTAGAATGATCTATTCTCAAGGTACCTGCTAGCTTGGACTTCATTGACCTGCGGTTCATCATATATTCTAGAATGATCTATTCTCTAGGTACCTGCCAGCTTAGACTTCATTGACCTGCGGTTCATCGTGGACATCCAGAATGCTGCCTTTGATTGCATCCTGAAGAGTTCGGAGGTCGCTGACAACCGTCAGCCCAAGTTTGTCTCATTTGCCCCACGTACGTGTCAGGAAGATGTGTCCCTTCCATTAAAGATAGTGTACCCTGTACGCAGGACCTGGGAGTTTGCTGTGTGTACCAAGGTGTGTACTCTTCATGTTTGCTTTTACTCTTCTGTCTATCTCTATCACTACAAGCAATAATCAGAGAAGAACAGTTTTCTTTGAGTTCAGACCTGACATCAGCTACTGTTAGTTACTTTTGTATTCATGAGAATTGGCAATTGTTGTTTGCTTATAAATGTCAGAAAGTCAAGAACCCTTTAAAATGCTTCCTGGCATGTTGGATA
Source organism: Cepaea nemoralis (assembly GCA_014155875.1). Lineage (NCBI taxonomy): Eukaryota > Metazoa > Mollusca > Gastropoda > Stylommatophora > Helicidae > Cepaea > Cepaea nemoralis. The sequence continues at coordinate 12,344 of JACEFZ010026119.1, forward strand.
CATGCTGCCAGACCTGTGTGTCTGTGGACCAGTCTGCACTGGGTGGCTGATGTGGTCAGTTGCATGCCTGGTCATCTCTACTTCGCAAGGCATTTCCTGGTACCAGCTTTAGGCTGTCCGTTTTAAGAAATCCTTCTCAGTGTGGTTCAAACCCAGGACCACTGACCAGGCATGCCTTGACCTACTGGCCTGGAATGCTTTGAATACTTGGGCTCCATAATCAGCAACAAATGGAGTCACCATGGCCAAGAGGTTAAGCTGCCTGCCCCTCCCTTCAAAAGTCGCAGGTTCATCCCCGGACTCCGTTACTTGGTTAAAGAGTGACATTTCTTGGGGACTTCCGAATGGGATTTGAACACGTGCCTGCCATGCCATGGGACAAACATGTTAGCCAGTGGGGCTCAATATGTATAGATATGTGAGCGTGTACGTGCTTATGCATTTACACACACAGATGTATATATATAAGTCTTGTTCGTATTTCAGGTTGCATATGCAAGACTTGAACCCTTTCGTTTAGTGGAATGGTTTGAGTACATGCGCCTGATTGGAGCCAGCAAGATTGTGACCTTCCACAACAGCCTTCACCCTGACACCCGGCGAGTGTTTGACTTCTACGCAGCAACCGGATTCCTGGAGCTCATCGAGTACAGGCCTCAGACAAAGAAAAGTATGTTGTCATCATGCCTGCTTGTATCATGTTAGCACCCTGTATGTGGACACATCGTAGTCTCTGCTATCCAGCTATGACTAAAAATGGGGGGGGGGGAGGGTGTCTGGCTTGCGTTCTGAAGGTCAAATGTTTTTTTCTGGTCATTCGGTTCACAAATGCAGTTTTCTCTGAGAAACAGGAGAAATCACTCCTCCAAACCCTATTTGACTTTAACTTCAGTACAAACAGCTGTATGTGCGTCATATGGTCATCCAAACATGATGCCCTCTAGTTGACAAGCATTCTTACTAATTTACACATTCATTTCACTCCGTAGTTACCTTATGTGACACTGAAACACAGGATTTCGATTTCAGGAAATCGAAAAAGAGTAGCCTAACGGCGCTGCCCGGGCAAAATTTCGAGTTAAAGATCTACCCAAAGTATTTCAGGATCCTCGCCGATGCAACGGAGTTTGTGCATTGAGCTGAGTTTCTCCAGACTCAGGTTTGAGTTAGGAGGAAAATGGAGCACTTATGGGTTAAACCGTGTGCCATGATGTTGATCCAACGACTAAACTAAACTGAAACACAGGATTGCTTCTTAAGCTAAGAACATGGGGTTATCTAAGACATTATCAGTGGCTAACTTCCACCTGCTAATTAACACTTTCATTGCAAACTAGCTCTAACACTGGATTCTATCACTCCATTTTCTAACTCTCTAAAACTCTCCTCCTTCTGCTCTTTACACTACATGGGTCGTGCTCACCAAACAATCTGTGTGCAAAACAAGCACATAGTCAACTGTCAAACTGTTATTTACTGTCAATATAGTACCATGCAGTGTAAGGGGAGGGGGCGGTCTTGAGCCTGAGGAATTAAAGCCGCCTGGCTAGTGCAGTCGCTGTGAACTGTGCAGGTTAGGATTTTCTTTTTTGCCCCCAACAGAAAAAAATCCCACACCTTACCGAGGATTCGAACCCGGTGAGTTGAGATTACAAGTTGTTTCCATATTCTGTGTGATGTGAGTTGAGATTACAAGTTCCCATGTTCCCTAATCTACTTGGTGGTTCCCATCATCACCCCGAGAGCACCGATATTCTGTTGTGGGTAGGTATTCTAATTTGTATAAATGTCTTGGCAGTGACCAGCTGCAGACACCGGTAGCGATTCCCAACTGCCTGAGATCTGTAATGTGTACAATGTGTACACAGATGCTCCCTGTCAGTCATCCTTATCTGAGAAAGCTACGCCTGGGTCCATTACCCAGGGATGTTCTGTCAATGTGTTAAGATATTCTTCATAGATTTTAACTCAAGTATTGTTACACTGTGAAGTGAACATTATGCCTGCCAGCCTGTGGCCAGGGAATTAAGTAGTGGATAGGCTTGTTGAATTAGAGATTATCTCGTTGTCTGTGAATTAGAGGTTTGTAAATTCGAGGTTGTCTATGAATTATAGATTATCTGTTGTCTTGTGAATTAGTAGTTGTCTTGTAAAACTGAGATTGTCTTGTGAGTAAGAGATTGTTTCGTAAAACTGAGATTGTCTTGTGAGTCAGAGGTTGTCTTGTGAGTCAGAGGTTGTCTTGTGAATTAGAGGTTGCCTGAACACTAGAAATCTTGTGAATGAAATGATCATATGACATCCTGTGGCCTCAGATGGGACCAGGATTGTGTACAGGGAGAAGAACTCACAGACTCACGAGGCCAGACAGGAGAAGACCCTAGTGGTGAGGGACTGTCAATACCGGCTAGCGGGTTATGATTTTGTCATCACTATTGACTTCGATGAACTGCCCGTTCCTGTGCGACCTTACAGGACTCTCAACGCAATCTTTCAGGTAAAATGTCCATCGTGTGTGTGTGTCAGCATACACTCCTGGTCTCATATTAACTGTTTGTGTACTGCTCTCTTTATTTTTCTGTCCGTACTTGTGCTTTGTCACCTTATTTCCATGTCAATACTTGCTCTTGCCTCTTAATGTTCTTAACAATACTGTTTTTCTTGTCTTCATGTTCTTGCTTTTGCTGTGCAAAGAACAATCCTGCATAATGTGTTCATCAGTTTCTTTGTTCAGCCCACAAGTACATAGTGGTGAAGGAGACACACGAAGCCTATCTGTTTATTCAGTTTGTTATTCTCTGTCGGCTCCGTGGCTTAGGAGTTACGGACGCAGTTTGTAATCCCGCATACCTCGTTCTAAACACAGCTGCAAGCTATTTGGCAGCAGATCGCCTTGCGTTGGTTTTTTTATTAAATGTTATGGTTGTCGGTCATTCAAAAAGCAATGGCAAAGTACTGAACGTAAACTTGCCCAGGAATCATGAACAGCCAAAACATGCTGGGATTGACTGCTCCGTCCTGTAAAGAATATGCAACTATTCTTTGTCCGGAAGTGAAAAGTTGTGATCTGTCCCTGGCAGTCAACAGTCTGGTAATTGTTGGTTTCCATTCTGTACACTTCTGACAGCCTGCATCGACTCTGTTTCTGTACACTTCTGACAGCCTGCATCGACTCTGCTTCTGTACACTTCTGACAGCCTGCATCGACTATTTTTCTGTACACTTCTGACAGCCTGCATCGACTCTGTCTCTGTACACTTCTGACAGCCTGCATCAACCCGGTTTCTCCAAGACTGGGACTTCGTTATATTCTTGTTCACATTCTCCTCTGTTTTGTGCAAGATCATTAAAAAAAAAGCCGGATTGTTTCCTATACATGTCTGTTGTCTCATTTAACTTTCAGAATCTGCGTGGAAATCACACCAGTGGAGCAGCTTTTCGTATGGATCCAATTCTTCTACCGCCAGAATGGAAAAACCCCGCACAAGATCTGTACCACTGGCAGTTTTCATCAGGAACCTACATCGCGCCGTACTGCGTGAAGTGGGCGTATGTTCCAGCTCGTACATGGTTGGCAACTACGCATGAAATTATCCCCAAAGAAGGTTACACAACGTAAGTAACTCGCTGATTGTGTTTGACTTATGATGGTATACAGTTGTAATAACTGGGTGTTTGAAAAAGACAGTTCAATTCATACAAGAGACAGCACTGCAGTTATAGACATATTTCAAGCGAACGAAAGAAGAAGAAGAAGCTGGGTGTTTGTTCATGATTGACTTTTATCAGAAGAGGGGAGATATGATGAAGCTACTTACTCCCAATATGCACCAGGAGAAAAATTCTCTTGTCAGTGAATTCAGCGCTAGAAACATTCTCTTGTCAGTGTATTCAGCAGGAGAAATGTTCTCTTGTCTGTGAATTTAGCACTAGAAACATTCTCTTGTCAGTGAATTCAGCAGGAACAATGTTCTCATGACTGTGAATTCAGCACTAGAAACATTCTCTTGTCAGTGAATTCAGCATGAAAAATGTTCTCATGTCTGTGAATTCAGCACTAGAAACATTCTCTTGTCAGTGAATTCAGCAGGAAAAATGTTCTCATGTCTGTGAATTCAGCACTAGAAACATTTTCTTGTCAGTGAATTCAGCAGGAAAAATGTTCTCATGTTTGTGAATTCAGCACTAGAAACATTCTCTTTATATTTAAAGAAAGCAGCAGTGAATCTGAAGTTGTTGACATCTTCGTAGATGTTGTCCTCAGGAGCAGATGTGGACCACAAAGCATGTTTCAGTTCTGCATTTATGGGGCACCATTGCCGTGAATGTTCAGCCGTCATTTTAGCAGTTGCACAGTTGCATTAATCAGTGTTTCTCACGTTTCATTTATTTAATATTTGTCTGTTGTGCTCTGTGTACAGTCTGAAGATTTCTGCTTGTTCACATTAGGTGAAGTTCTGGGCAGTGAATCTCAGTAACTTGTTCACATTGGAGGAGTTCTGGGGAGTGAATATTTGTAACTTGTTCACTTTAGTGGAGTTCTGGGGAGTGAATCTCTGTAACTTGATCACTTTGGTGAAGTTCTGAGGAGTGAATATTTGTAACTTGTTCACTTTGGTGATGTTCTGGGGAGTGAATCTATGTAACTTGTTCACTTTGGTGAAGTTCTGAGAAGTGAATATTTGTAACTTGTTCACTTTAGTAGAGTTCTGGGGAGTGAATCTCTGTAACTTGATCACTTTGGTGAAGTTCTGAGGAGTGAATATTTGTAACTTGTTCACTTTGGTGATGTTCTGGGGAGTGAATCTATGTAACTTGTTCACTTTGGTGAAGTTCTGCAGAGTGAATTTCTGTAACTTGTTCACTTTAGTGGAGTTCTGAGGAGTGAATCTCTGTAACTTTTGAACCTGAGGTAGACAGTGAAACTTCTCAAATACACCACCCGCATATACTTATCCTCTGTTACTTTCAGCCATGTGATCCTCTATAAATGTACCATGTTACTTTCAGTCATGTGATCCTCTGTAAATGTACCATGTTACTTTCAGCCATATGGTCCTCTATAAATGTATCCTGTTACTTTCAGCCAGGTGATCCTCTATAAATGTATCATGTGACTTTCAGCCATGTGATCCTCACTAAATGTATCATGTTACTTTCAGCCATGTGGTCCTTTATAAATGTATCACATTACTTTTAGTCATGTGGTCCTCTATAAATGTATCACATTACTTTCAGCCATGTGATCCTCTATAAATGTATCACGTTACTTTTAGCCATGTGGTCCTCTATACATGTATCACATTACTTTCTAGTGATCCTCTATAAATGTATCACATTACTTTCAGTCATGTGATCCTCTATAAATGTATCATGTGACTTTCAGCCATGTGATCCTCTATAAATGTATCATGTGACTTTCAGCCATGTGATCCTCTATAAACGTATAATGTTACTTTCAGTCTTGTTATCCCCTATAAATATATCCTGTTACTTTCAGCCATGTGATCCTCTATAAATGTATCATGTTACTTTCAGCCATGTGATCCTCTATAAATATATCTTCTGTTACTTTCAGCCATGTGATCCTCTATAAATGTATCATGTTACTTTCAGCCATGTGATCCTCTATAAATATATCTTCTGTTACTTTCAGCCATGTGATCCTCTATAAATGTGTCATGTTACTTTCAGCCATGTGATACTCTATAAATGTATCTTCTGTTACTTTCAGCCATGTGATCCTCTATAAACGTATAATGTTACTTTCAGTCTTGTTATCCCCTATAAATATATCCTGTTACTTTCAGCCATGTGATCCTCTATAAATGTATCATGTTACTTTCAGCCATGTGATCCTCTATAAATATATCTTCTGTTACTTTCAGCCATGTGATCCTCTATAAATGTGTCATGTTACTTTCAGCCATGTGATACTCTATAAATGTATCTTCTGTTACTTTCAGCCATGTGATCCTCTATAAATGTATCATGTTACTTTCAACTGTATGATCCTGTATAAATGTATCTTGTTACTTTCAGCCATGTGATCCTCTATAAATGTATCCTGTTACTTTCAGCCATGTGGTCCTCTATAACTGTGTCCTGTTACTTTCGGCCATGTGGTCCTCTATAAATGTGTCATGTTACTTTCAGCCATGTGGTCCTCTATAAATTATCATGGGAGTTTCAGCCATGTGATCCTCTATAAATATATCTTCTGTTACTTTCAGTCATGTGATCCTCTATAAATGTATCATGTTACTTTCAGCCATGTGGTCCTCTATAAATGTATCCTGTTATTTTCAGCCAGATGATTCTCTATAAATGTATCATGTGACTTTCAGCCATGTGATCCTCACTAAATGTATCACATTACTCTCAGTCATGTGATCCTCTATAAATGTCTCATGTTACTTTCAGTCATGTTATCCCCTATAAATATATCCTGTTACTTTCAGCCATGTGATCCTCTATAAATGTATCATGTTACTTTCAGCCATGTGATCCTCTATAAATATATCTTCTGTTACTTTCAGCCATGTGATCCTCTATAAATGTATCTTCTGTTACTTTCAAGTGTATGATCCTGTATAAATGTATCTTGTTACTTTCAGCCATGTGATCCTCTATAAATGTATCCTGTTACTTTCAGCCATGTTATCCTCTATACATGTGTCGTGTTACTTTCAGCCATGTGGTCCTCTATAAATTATCATGGGAGTTTCAGCCATGTGATCCTCTATAAATATATCTTCTGTTACTTTCAGCCATGTGGTCCTCTATAAATGTATCATGTTACTTTCAGCCATGTGATCTTCTATAAATGTATCCTGTTACTTTCAGCCATGTGGTCCTCTATAAATGTGTCATGTTACTTTCAGCCATGTGGTCCTCTATAAATGTGTCATTACTTTCAGTCATGTGGTCCTCTATAAATGTGTCATGTTACTTTCAGCCATGTGGTCCTCTATAAATGTGTCATGTCACTTTCAGCCATGTGGTCCTCTATAAATGTGTCATGTAACTTTCAGCCATGTGGTCCTCTATAAATGTGTCCTCTATAAATGTGCCATGTTATTTTCAGCCATGTGGTCACTCATGACGTCCTCCACTTTCTACACTTCCGTTCCTGCAAGTCCGACTGGCAAAGTGTGCACTGCAAAAACTTGACACAGACTGTTAAAAATGAGGTGGTGCTGAAGCGGTTTCGTGCCGATGTGCTGCGGAACATGAGGAACCTTCCGCTCGATAACTTAATACAAGACAAGGAATATCTCAGGTTCGTGCGCGCTAGCATTAAACCTGGAGCTAACACAAATCAAGAGGATGAGGATGATGATGATGGTTTTGTTGGGCTGCTGCTCTCAGACCCTTGACAACAGCTCATGGCTGATTAAAATAGGTGTGACTGTCTACGTACTGCATACAGCTTTACCAGTTTGTGTGACTGTCTACATACTGAATACAGCTTCACCAGTTTGTGCCACTGTCTACATACTGAATACAGCTTCACCAGTTTGTGTCGCTGTCTACATACTGAATACAGCTTCACCAGTTTGTGTGGCTGTCTACATACTGAATACAGCTTCACCAGTTTGTGTGGCTGTCTACATACTGAAAACAGCTTCACCAGTTTGTGTGTCTGTCTACATACTGAATACAGCTTCACCAGTTTGTGCCACTGTCTACATACTGAATACAGCTTCACCAGTTTGTGTCACTGTCTACATACTGAATACAGCTTCACCAGTTTGTGTGACTGTCTACATACTGAATACAGCTTCACCAGTTTGTGTCACTGTCTACATACTGAATACAGCTTCACCAGTTTGTGCCACTGTCTACATACTGAATACAGCTTCACCAGTTTGTGTGTCTGTCTACATACTGAATACAGCTTCACCAGTTTGTGCCACTGTCTACATACTGAATACAGCTTCACCAGTTTGTGCCACTGTCTACATACTGAATACAGCTTCACCAGTTTGTGTCACTGTCTACATACTGAATACAGCTTCACCAGTTTGTGTCACTGTCTACATACTGAATACAGCTTCACCAGTTTGTGCCACTGTCTACATACTGAATACAGCTTCACCAGTTTGTGTGGCTGTCTACATACTGAATACAGCTTCACCAGTTTGTGCCACTGTCTACATACTGAATACAGCTTCACCAGTTTGTGCCACTGTCTACATACTGAATACAGCTTCACCAGTTTGTGTGGCTGTCTACATACTGAATACAGCTTCACCAGTTTGTGCCACTGTCTACATACTGAATACAGCTTCACCAGTTTGTGTCGCTGTCTACATACTGAATACAGCTTCACCAGTTTGTGTGACTGTCTACATACTGAATACAGCTTCATCAGTTTGTGTCACTGTCTACATACTGAATACAGCTTCACCAGTTTGTGTGGCTGTCTACATACTGAATACAGCTTCATCAGTTTGTGCCACTGTCTACATACTGAATACAGCTTCACCAGTTTGTGTGACTGTCTACATACTGAATACAGCTTCACCAGTTTGTGTGACTGTCTACATACTGAATACAGCTTCACCAGTTTGTGCCACTGTCTACATACTGAATACAGCTTCACCAGTTTGTGTGACTGTCTACATACTGAATACAGCTTCACCAGTTTGTGTGACTGTCTACATACTGAATACAGCTTCACCAGTTTGTGCCTCTGTCTACATACTGAATACATCTTCACCAGTTTGTGTCGCTGTCTACATACTGAATACAGCTTCACCAGTTTGTGTGGCTGTCTACATACTGAATACAGCTTCACCAGTTTGTGTGACTGTCTACATACTGAATACAGCTTCACCAGTTTGTGCCATTGTCTACATACTGAATACAGCTTCACCAGTTTGTGTCGCTGTCTACATACTGAATACAGCTTCACCAGTTTGTGTGGCTGTCTACATACTGAATACAGCTTCACCAGTTTGTGCCACTGTCTACATACTGAATACAGCTTCACCAGTTTGTGTGCTGTCTACATACTGAATACAGCTTCACCAGTTTGTGTGGCTGTCTACATACTGAATACAGCTTCACCAGTTTGTGTGGCTGTCTACATACTGAAAACAGCTTCACCAATTTGTGTGACTGTCTACATACTGAATACAGCTTCACCAGTTTGTGCCACTGTCTACATACTGAATACAGCTTCACCAGTTTGTGCCACTGTCTACATACTGAATACAGCTTCACCAGTTTGTGTCACTGTCTACATACTGAATACAGCTTCACCAGTTTGTGCCACTGTCTACATACTGAATACAGCTTCACCAGTTTGTGTCCCTGTCTACATACTGAATACAGCTTCACCAGTTTGTGTGACTGTCTACATACTGAATACAACTTCATCAGTTTGTGTGTCTGTCTACATACTGAATACAGCTTCACCAGTTTGTACCACTGTCTACATACTGAATACAGCTTCACCAGTTTGTGTGACTGTCTACATACTGAATACAGCTTCACCAGTTTATGTCCCTGTCTACATACTGAATACAGCTTCACCAGTTTGTGTGACTGTCTACATACTGAATACAGCTTCACCAGTTTGTGTGACTGTCTACATACTGAATACAGCTTCACCAGTTTGTACCACTGTCTACATACTGAATACAGCTTCACCAGTTTGTGTGGCTGTCTACATACTGAATACAGCTTCACCAGTTTGTACCACTGTCTACATACTGAATACAGCTTCACCAGTTTGTGTGACTGTCTGCATGTTGAATACAGCTTCACCAGTTTGTGTGGCTGTCTACATACTGAATACATCTTCACCAGTTTGTACAACTGTCTACATACTGAATACAGCTTCACCAGTTTGTACCACTGTCTACATACTGAATACAGCTTCACCAGTTTGTGTGGCTGTCCACATACTGAATACAGCTTCACCAGTTTGTACCACTGTCTGCATACTGAATACAGCTTCACCAGTTTGTACCACTGTCTACATACTGAATACAGCTTCACCAGTTTGTGTGGCTGTCTACATACTGAATACAGCTTCACCAGTTTGTGTGGCTGTCTACATACTGAATACAGCTTCACCAGTTTGTACCACTGTCTACATACTGAATACAGCTTCACCAGTTTGTGTCCCTGTCTACATACTGAATACAGCTTCACCAGTTTGTACCACTGTCTACATACTGAATACAGCTTCACCAGTTTGTGCCACTGTCTACATACTGAATACAGCTTCACCAGTTTGTGCCACTGTCCACATACTGAATACAGCTTCACCAGTTTGTGTGACTGTCTACATACTGAATACAACTTCATCAGTTTGTGTGGCTGTCTACATACTGAATACAGCTTCACCAGTTTGTACCACTGTCTACATACTGAATACAGCTTCACCAGTTTGTGTGGCTGTCTACATACTGAATACAGCTTCACCAGTTTGTGCCACTGTCCACATACTGAATACAGCTTCACCAGTTTGTGTGACTGTCTACATACTGAATACAACTTCATCAGTTTGTGTGGCTGTCTACATACTGAATACAGCTTCACCAGTTTGTGCCACTGTCTACATACTGAATACAACTTCATCAGTTTGTGTGACTGTCTACATACTGAATACAGCTTCACCAGTTTGTGTGGCTGTCAACATACTGAATACAGCTTCACCAGTTTGTACCACTGTCTACAAACTGAATACAGCTTCACCAGTTTGTGCCACTGTCTACATACTGAATACAGCTTCACCAGTTTGTGTGGCTGTCTACATACTGAATACAGCTTCACCAGTGTTTGTGGCTGTCTACATACTGAATACAGCTTCACTAGTCTGTGCTGACAGTGGAGCAGGCAATTGGCTGTGGGGCTGAGCACTGGACAGTCAGACTTTGCTCAAGCATGTTGTGTACTTGTCTCCCGGTGCTTACTGAAGCATCTTGTTTCACACATTTCATTGTTAAGATTTTATCTGTTCGGCATACGCTGGACCCTCTTGAAACAAATGTGTCAACATCATGTAAACATTTGCACAGTTGCATTCATCTGTACTTACTACATTTAACTTGTTGAACAAGTGCTGTCTCAGTTTGTATTGTCCTGCTGGAGTCTGAAGTTCGCTACTTGTTCATTTCAGTGGAAATGAACGGAGTTGTGATGATGGAAGTGTTTTTCACAGAACACAGCTGGGTGGACTTCCATTTTGCATGGAATTAGCCAGCACCTGTCAGAATGAATCACTTCTTCTCAAGGGCACAAGATTAACCAACACAGAGCTGGTGCGATCAGTCGGCGTATGCTGGTGGAGATTGGGGCACATGTGGGCCTGTCTGGTGGGCGATGATGACGACGATCTTTACTAATCACAGGAAATGCAACTGTATTGATTTCCATGATGGCTGCTGCAAGGATTTCTCACTCTGATCTTCCTAAATATGTATGAATTCTGGTGCTGACACATGGTAAATAAACGTGTTAACAACAGCTTGGATGTCTGAGCTGTTCTAGCTGCATCTGTATGAACTCTGAGGCTAACACAGGTAAACAAACATGTTAACAACAGTTTGGAAGTCCGAGCTGTTAACAGCAACTGAATCAAAGAAGAGCACTAATCAAAACTGGACAAAGTGCTGATTTCAATTGAGACTGCAATAGGATTTGCTCAGGTTGTTCTGACTGAATCTATATAAATTCAGATGTTAACTGCTACAGGGTAAATAGACATATTAACACAAGCTTGGATGTTCGAGCCGTTGTTGACAACAACAGAATCAGACTGAATCTATATGAGTTCAGATGTTAACTACCACAGGGTAAGTAAACATATTAACACAAGCTTCAATGTCCGAGCCGTAATCAACAACTGAATCAAACTAGGACACTAATCACAACTGGACAAGCAGGACACTGAAAATACACTTGTGGGGAAGAATCAAACACAGTGATCACATGACCAGATATCATTGGTTGTCACTTTGTGGCTGTTTGTTCATGTCTGCTGTCGGAACACGTGTGTGCCATGTGTACTTTCTGTATGTGTCTAATTGTGTTGATGGAAGGGAGTATGTATGTATGAAAAATCTGTGATTGTATCAATATATATATATATCTATACTTTCTGTGCCTCTAGTCCTTGCTGTGTTGATAAAGCATGTGTGTGTATGACATATCTGTGATTGCGCTATTACATATATACTTTCTGTATGTGACTGCATATTGTGTTGATTATAGGTAGTAAGTGTGTACGACAGCTTTGTTATTGTGCCATTACACATATACTTTGTGTACGTGAATGCATGTTGTGTTGATTATAGGAAATATATGTGTACGAAAGCTCCATGTCTGTGCCATTATATACAAGTGCTAATGTCATGTACAGTTTAAACAATAAGATTATAAATATAACAAAGTTTCTAGAATGATCCTATTCTCATCTTCAGACTTTACCAAGTAACATGAAATAGGAAACATATTGGAATAAATTGAAAGATAATACATCTCATCCAATATGATCTTCACCTTTATCTTACTAGATCTTTACATCTTTATATTAGTAGATCTTTACACCTTTATCTCACTAGGTCTTCACCTTTATCTCCCTATATCTTCACCTTTATCTCACTAGGTCTTCACCTTTATCTCACTAGGTCTTCACCTTTATCTCACTAGGTCTTCACCTTTATCTCACTAGGTCTTCACCTATATCTCAAGATCTTCACCTTTATCTCACTGGATCTTCACCTTTATCTCACTAGGTTTTTATCGCACTAGATATTCACCTTTATCTCAATATCTTCACCTTTATCTCGCTAGGTCTTCACCTTTATCTCAAGGAAGGTCTTCACCTTTATCTCAAGGAAGGTCTTCACCTTTATCTCACTAGATATTCACCTTTATCTCACTAGATATTCACCTTCATCTCACTAGATATTCACCTTTATCTCAAGGTCTTCACCTTTATCTCACTAGGTCTTCACCTTTATCTCACTAGGTCTTCAACTTTATCTCAAGGTCTTCACCTTTATCTTGAACTAAACCAGTGATCACATGCCAGTATGACTTCTTCACCCCTGTTATAATGATTTCCATTAAGCATTTTTTATTTTGGTTTAAAGATTTGGGAAAAGAAAAACTGATGATGGAAACAAATAGAGAGAATCGAGCAAGTGTGGGAGAATCTCAATTTTCAAATCCTTAGTTGCTGCACCTGATGTATTTTGTGAGAAGGTACATTGTCTTGAAGCAAACAAAGATTTTGAGTTTGTGAAATTCCTCATTTTCTGATTACAACATGTTTTAGTTTGGTAAGGAGATCTGTATAGTGCTACCCATTAACCATGCAGCCACAAGGCATATCATCTTTCTGCAGGACACCTCTAACGTCCCACAAAACAATTGGCATAATTTTTCCTGCAGATTTCTGTACCCTCAGCTTGACAGGTGTTGGGAATGTCAGGGATTTTAATTGCATGTTGAACATTTGTTATTGATGGCCAAAATTGTAAAGTCTCATGTACTGTCACCATGATCATCCACATGTTTTCTGATTGGCATGTTTTGAGCAAACATCGACAGCAAGTAACCCTTGTTTGCTTCTATTCACATGTCAACAGTTATGGAACCACAGGTACACATTTTTCTCATGTTCAGTCTGTTGCGTAAAATCCTATTTTCTATTTTTTTCGCTCAGTTTTACTACACTACACTATCTCTGTAATTGTCATTGTTTGATCCTTATCACTAATTGTCTTCACTTTTGTCAATACACTCTGAGGAGGGTCAAACAAGGATCGTGACAGATCAGCAACATTTGAGCGGCCACACGTGAACTATCTCCACCTGGTTTTACTAAGAACACAAAGGGCAGGAATCATGAAACACTGTCTGCATCTTCCTGGGTAATACTGTAGGTGCTTTCCCCTGTAACATCAGGAATTTTGTCACAGCCCTGGCCTCTGCCTTCTTCATTGTTCTGACAAATCGTTAGAGTAGCAGTTCCATTTAATAGGGTCTGCTGCACCATACACATAGTGCTTTAGCTGCAGCTTCCGTTTTGTCGCCTGTGATTGTGTTGTAGTCAAGTTTACCGACTCTACCATAGTAGGAGACCACATTGAAGAAACAAATGCACACTTCACGCATTCATTGCAAATGTGAGGAGCTTTGAATGTGCCTGGTTTCAGCTTTCTCTTGTTACTCCTTCCTAGGGTAGAGATGTATAGCCAACCCCTTGTATGAGGCATGGTATGTTGAGACAGGCATGGTTTAAAATGTTGAGATGCGGATTATGTTAATGTTTAAATAAATCAAATAGATATTACTCTTTTAAATCAAATTTTGACAGAAGGATAACATTTACAATTTGTTTACCTTATACATTAGTAAGTACATATTTTGTATGACCTTATAGCATTAACAATAAACTCTACAAATGTAATGAAACAACACAGTTGTCATTGTTTTCACTTTGCTTTATTTTCCTATGAACCTTGGAGAAAGCCATTCTTACTGTCTGACTCTGGACATCTTGGGCGTATTTTGGTTTATCATTTTCTGTGCCTCAGAACAGGACACAATAGATTACGCAACCACATGTATACAAAATTCAAGATTGGTGAATCAGCCATGTGCATATGTGGATTGGCTACGCAGACAGCAGATCACATACTCCAAGACTGTTCAAAATATAAGATATCTAGGCAAACTTTCTGGCCTAGAGAGACGACAGTGGAAAATAAACTCTATGAACTGCTGAGTGAACTAAAAAAGACAGTTAAATTCATACAAGAGAAACATTGCAGTTATACTTATAGACATATTTCAAGAAGAAAAGAAGTGTTGAAGACAATATCCTCAGGACAATATGTTTTCATACAAATGATTATTCTTTGTTCCTGTTTTAACGGGTGTGTATTACGCATAGACATGACCCTCTCCAGTTCAAAGATGTGTGTCCGACTTCAGCATACATTATCAAGCTTACACCCTCTAGACAGATTCACAAGGTAACAGGCTCTCCACCCATGCCTAAGTTTTCACAGAAACATCCAGTGATGTCAAACTCCTCCAGTACCTTTAGTTAGTTGCATATCCTTTACAGGGCGTCACAGTCAACCCCAGCCTTTTGTTTTTGTTGCTGTTTGTGGTCTCTTGGGAAGTTTATGTTCAGTAGTTTGTCATTGTTTTCTAAACGACCAGCACCCATACCATTTCGTAAAAAACCAACGCAAGGCAGTCTGCTGCCAAATCTCCTGCAGCTGGGTTTCGAACATGGTATGTGGGATTATGAATTGCCTCCATAAACTCTTTGCCATGGAGCCCCAGTACCTTTGGGTGAATCTAACAAACAGCGGAAGATGAACAGGTCAGCATTACAGGATCACAATTTACAAAAAGCAGGTGGTCTAGAAAGCCTTGATCAGCACAGAAAGGTAACAAGACACTGATAGAACTTCAAAAATGGCACCCCTGGTTGGTTCATACTCAGGTTCTTTCATTCTAAACTCCAGAGCTGACAGCTGTGGCTCATACCCAGTCTAATTATAAGCCAACGCTTGGGCGCCTCTAAACTGCTACTCCCCCAGAGAGTGAAAAGTGAAACCCACATAAACAAGTCCAGAAGCTGGAACAGGCTATAAATATAATAGCCCATAGAATAAACATGTGACGTGACACAGCCGTCACATTTTGTAGATTTGAATGCACGAAGAAATGGGTGGAATGTCGTTCCCTCTGTTGGGGACGTCGAACCTTCGTTCAACCGCTCGCATGCCAGTATCAGCGTAACCCCCATCATCCGTAGTCAGGTGCTCGCCGGTGAAATCCTTGAGCCGAGCCATTCTACCACCAGATGTAAAATTGCGATACTGAACAGTGACGAGTGATTATATCTCCCAATCACGTGACACATGTCGTCTGCCAGAAACATGGCGAAGGCGATGTACCTGGAGCATTATTTGGACAGTAAGTGCCTCTTTCCTCTATTTTGCTTCTTCATATGCTTCTTTAATACAAGAATGTTCACTTAAACATCTTTTGGACGACTGCTATGTAATTATAACGCTTCTGAATGAAGTAGAGATAGAGAATTATGCCCGTGAGGGCCTCGCCTGTTTCACCAGTTTCGGGTATGGCCCGCCAGGGAATACAATTTATATTTAATTTAAAGATCCAGTGAGATAAATACTAAAATAGAACCATTCCGTATAATTATATTTATTGTAAAGCAAGGTAACGGTGCTGTCTGTTCTACTATGTGGGTTATAGTGATGGAATCGGTGGAGGCGATACCAGTAAAGTAGTAATATAAACAACAACGATTGTTTACACGACCCGCGCAGTTTCTCAAACCAGAGCCCGCTCAATTTGGGCGGGGGTGCCGTTCAGTTTAAATATGAACTTCTTGTCATTTAATTTTATTTGTCATATGTGTTATATTATTTATATTTAGATACATGTGTTGGCACTCTTCCGATTGACGGGTCTAAATAGTTCCGCAGTGAATGATAAATATTACGTGTAAAACAGGGCCTCATTGGGTGACGTTACTGTACGAAACACAGCAGAATGTTTCTTAATATGTAATAATAAAAACCAACCAGTAACGCATATTCGCAGTGTTGGTTCATCATCATCATTATCGTAATCATCAACATCATCATCATCATCATCATCAGGTGCAATGCCGATAAGCGTGGAAGGTCATGGTTCGTGATCTCACACAATCATCAGTCTTGTATCAGGTCAGTGTTCTTGTCCCGATAATGATAGGCGACCAAATCATCCGGATATTCCTCTCTTTGTCTTCCCCGTGCTATTTCTCCATCGTCATGCTGCTCGTGGTCATAGAGTGGGCACCACTGGATTATTGAACGGTTCGGCCCGCTGAATGGGCTGTAAATGCCCACGCACTTCTCTGCTGCTTTACAACAGATCCATCTGTATAGATGAGCACTTCGGGGCTATCTGAGTGTTCATAGATGAGCGCATTGACTTCTGCATTGACAGCGACAGGGTTCTGCTTTCTGCACCGTCTGTCGAGTGTGATAATGCAGGAGAAAGTGCACTTAAAAGCTGGAGGCACCGGCACCTATTCCTTGCCGGGGTTAATACTGGTAAGACTGCAAAGCTGTCTGACGACATCTTCCGCCCGACCCATCCATGATTTGCCCCTCTTTAGCCTGTCACCCTTTTCTCTGAATATAGCGTCATGCAGAGGGTGCTGCTCATCTGCACTTATTTTTAAGTATGCACGAGCTCTCCAGATCTTGATCCTGTGTTCCATTGTTGGGAAGTCAAGGAGTTATCTCATTGCTACACAGCTGGTGTCTTTCGTGCAGCCCAAAATGATGCGCATGGCTTCGTTTTGTACCTTTTCAAGTCTTCCAATCTGTGTAGGGCTGACAGTGAGGATAGCCAGGGCATACTCGATGCGTGAAAGCACCAGTCCTTGGAACAGAAGTATTAGCAGTCTTTGCTCGATATTGGCAGTCAGTCGCCATGACTCTCATTGCTGACAAACCTTTTCGAGCTTTCGTTATGACATAATCGACATGATCTCTGAAGGACAGGCTACGATCAAGCCTCACGCCAAGATATGTCATTGACTGGGTTCTACTCAAAATGCTCCCATCCATTCTTACCGCCGGCAGGTCTGTGTTCACAATATGGTTGTTTAGGGAGAACCATGCAGCCGATGCCTTTGCAGGGTTGACAAGGGCACCAGCATCAGCACACCATGAGGAAATTCGATCTAGTTCGCCCTGCATATCATTGGCAACCGCCTGTCTATCTCGACCTTGTCGATACACGAAAATGTCGTCAGCAAATGACAGAGTCCTACCCCTCCCATCCAACTGTTGTTCAGTGATCGGCACCGTATACACGTTGAATAGTACTGGTGACAGTGGTGAACCCTGCGGCAATCCTGGACATATCATTATCGGCTCAGAAGACCAACTCCCGCATCTTAGCACCACCTTCCTTTGGAGCAGAACTGCAGCTATCCATCGTACAAGGTGAGGGTGCACTTTCAGTCTCAGGAGGGTTTGCATCAAGTGCTCGAAAGATACTCTATTATATGCGTCCTCTAAGTCTATGGCGGCCGCACATGTCTCTTCTCTGACCTGAAATCCTTCGTAAACATCTTGAGCAAAGACCGCCGCATTCAGCCATGACTCTTTGTTACGTCTGTATCCTCCAAGTGTGGACGGGAAGCAGCTGAGTTGTTCCAAGTGATAAGCAAGTCTGTGTGCTACAATTTTCTCCAGTAACTTGCCAGCAGTGTTCTGCATCGTAATGATTCTGTAGCCGCTTATCTTGGAATTGTCTTTGTTCGGTTTTGGCAGCGGCAGCAAGTAGCTGTGTAGCCATTCTTCTTTGATCTGACCCCTCTGGATACTGGTGTTGAATTCTCTGGCCAGTTCTTCCATGTCATCATCTGATATCACCAGTAGGTCACCATATCGGATGCCGTCTGGGCCTGGGGCGGTGTTAGGTGATTTCTTGAGCATCGCACGTATTGTCTCAGCTGTGATTATCCATTCTTCGTCTGTCCCGACCCCCTCGCACAACTGAGAGAGTGTCGTTGTGGTCCTCTGTCTGGCGGGCTAGTCTTTCTGGTCAGTCTGTTCTATGTAGCGTGCAAGAAGGGCCTTACCTTTATCCGCATCCGATTTTTTCCATGTGAGGCCTTAAAAAAAAAGTGGCTTAAAAGTCGACAGGGTCGACTTCATTGCACCGGGATTTATCGCATATGGCTCGGTCTCTTACCGCAGCGCGGAAAGCGTCGCACAAAGCACGAACTCCGTAGCTGTAGCGACGACCCACAGGAGTCTCCGAAAAATGTAACTCGTGAACCGAAGGACGCGGCCCAGAATCGAACCCACAACCTTCGGAGCCCGAGTTAAACGGCTTGACCACTTCGCCACGAAGACTTCCGCCTTGAAAGTCTGGAATATCCCTACGTTGTGCAGCACCGTTCATGCTCTTATGGAGGCGCCAGAATGTCGTAAGAGATCGCTCGGAGCACACCTTCCTGCAGAACTCGTCCCATTTCTCGGCCTTGGCCTGTTTGGCACAGGGTTTGAATAAAGTCGTCGTCCTATGGACCTCAGTCTTCAGGTTCGCCAACTCAACCTGTGGCATGTTGGCCTTTGTGGCCATTTGCCAGTCTTTGACAGCCTGCCTCTTTCCCAGCCATGCCTTCTCGACCTCTCCATTCCACCATGGTGGCTGCAACCAGCGCCTCATGCAACGGGTGATCTGTGTCTGCAGCTACTCTGAGGTATGCCTTCGCTTGCATCACCTTGTGCCTACCAGCAACAGTAGGCAGACCAAGGATGTAACGCATACACACTACTGGAGTGTCTCTGGTGCATCCCAGAATGACCCGCATAGCTTCATTCTGTATGCGCTCTAATTTCACCAGCTGACTCTTTGAGACAGTGAGCAGTCCTAGTCCATAATCAATCACTGAGAGGATCAAGTGCTGGTATAGTGTGAAGAGCATTCTCTGCTCTGTGTCCATTGCAGCCATAGTTTTAAGTGCATTGAGTCCCTTTTGAGATCTTGTCACAACCGTCTCCACATGGTCCTTGAAGGACAGACTCCTGTCAAATGTGATTCCCAGATACTTCAGTTTGTTCTCTCTGTTGACGCTTCTACCATCTATCGTGAGGCTTGGGGCATCATCTCTCACAATCCTGTTGTCCAGAGAGCACCACAACACAGCCGCCTTTTCCGGGTGGATGACAGCACTCATTTCAGTGCACCAGTCAATCACTTTGTCTACTGTCACCTGTAGCTCCTGGGCTGTTTGATCCCGATTTCTCCCCTGCCTGTATGCAAGAATATCATCTGCAAATGTTAGAATCCTTCCAACCCTTGGTGCTTCTAGGTATGCAATCTTGCTCGTATACACATTAAAGAGCATCGGTGAGATTGCAGATCCCCATGGCAGTCCCGGGGTTAAAATATGTGGCTCTGAGGTCCATGCGCCTAGACGGAGAGCAACCTGACGAGAATGCAGGACGGCTGCTATCCAATTCACTAACCAGGGATTGACCCCCTACTCCATCAGTGCGGTCATCAAAATATCATAGCGAACTCTATTGTACGCATCCTCGAAATCAAGCGCTGCCGCCATCGTTTCCTGTCTACTCTGGAACCCCTCATAAACGTCAAAGGCAAAGGTGGCCGCATTTGACCAGGTCATTCAAAACAGTCCACTTTACATCAAGGACTGATGACTGGGAGACAAGTGCCAAATCAATAGCAGTATCTGCATCGCCAGGCCTCATTGCCATTCTAGTCGGCCTACCATCATTTATGCAGACCACATCGGAGTCCACCATGGCATCCGCAAGTGCAATTCCTTGTCGATTTTCTCCACTACTGTCCCAATCTCTGTTTCTCGCATTGAAGTCTCCACATATGAGTAGCCTATCACCTGGTAAGTCCTCTAATTCCTTAAGCCAGTCCCATTGTTCCTTTCTGACAAAACAGTCCACTGTGACATATACATTTATGATGTTCCAAGTTAAGCCACCAATCTCCATTTGTGTACCCTGGACCTCTCTTGCACTGTGATTCCACTGGCTCAAGTCAAGTGCCACATGCTGTACTCCTTTCTTCACCAGCAGACCTTGCCCATGTCTCTTCTGCCCAGTGGGGTTTATATAACTGACGTACCCACCTAAGAATATGTCGTCATCTGTCTTCTTGCATAAACTCATAATGACAACAACCTTTATTTTTCTTTCCACCTCTTTCTCTCTCTTTTTTTTTCTATACCTGTCTCCTCTCTCTCACACGATCGTTCGCTCGCTTGCATTTGAAAGTCCTCATTTGTCTTCCTGCCATAACATTATCCCAATAACTTTCTTTCTTTCTCTCTCTCCTGTATCTCTCTTCCTCCCCTTTCCTTTCTCACTTAAGAACACACCGTCATCTGTCTGCCTGTCATAAAGTTATACCTATAAAAATCTCTCTCTCTCTCTCTCTCTCTCTCTCTCTCTCTCTCTCTCTCTCTCTCTCTCTCTCTCTCTCTCTCTCTCTCTCTCTCTCTCTCTCTCTCTCTCTCTCTCTCTCTCACACACTTAAGAACATGTCCTTGCCTGTCTGCCTGTCAGAAAGTTCTCTCTCTCTCTCTCTCTCTCTCTCTCTCTCTCTCTCTCTCTCTCTCTCTCTCTCTCTCTCTCTCTCTCTCTCTCTCTCTCTCTCTCTCTCTCGTCATGACACATCTTGTTGATGAGAAATAATCTACATGGATTGGTAGAAAGAATGTATGTGCAGATAGAAGTGCAAACAAAAATATATGTGAAGCAGAAAAGAAAACTAAACATTTTTTAAAGTCTGATTTTTAAATCCTTTATTATCACCATCAAATAACACGTTACTTTTAATTACATGAACAGCAAACAAAGAAAAATATAGAAAAATGTGTGTAATAACAATAATAAAGTATAATAATTGAATTTACAAATAGTTTAAACAACACACTTATAGCTAATGGAAATGGGAGATTATGTGGGTGGGTGAGGAATTTGTGTGCGGGATATGTGAGTTGGCGCGGAGATGTGTGTGTGTGTGCGTGTGTGTGTGTGTGTGTGTGTTGGATGTGTGGTTGAGGGATGTGTGTTTGGCTGGGTGTTTGGAGGTGTGTGGGTGGAGGATATGTGGGTGGGTAATGGGACGGGTGGAGGATTTGTGAGTGGGTGGGGAGATGTGTGTAGGTGGGGAGATGTGTAGGTGTGAGGATGTGGTGGATGGGTGGAGGCATGTATGTGTATCTGGGTTGTGTGTGTGGTTGGGTGGGGGAGTTGGGGTGAATGGGGGATGTGTGGGTGGGTGGTGGATGTGTCTCATAACATGGTAATATGCATTGTTTATGTTTACAAAATTCATTTGACAATGTTTTCTAGTTATATTTGGTCTCTGACTCAGATCCGTGGGTTCAACTCCATACTTGTAGGTCAGCATGGCCGAATGGATAAGAACACGTGTTCTTAAACATCCGGTGTGTTGATGCCGAGGTAAGGGGTTCAACCCCTACACCGGGCAGTTTGACCAAAATGCTGACTTATCGTCCTTGCTTGGAGATGTAAATTACAAGTACCTCTGAAGTCGGAGTGCATTCACTTGATGGCAAGGGACACTGTTAATATGGGAAGCTAATCCACATGCAAAGTTCATTCCAGCATTACTTGAAATAGTGTGTATGGACTACGCTTGAGTTCAAAGCGAGCGAGCGCAAATAAAAAAAAAAAATAAAAAACATGCTTCAGAGAATTTTCAATCAAACCCACAGCAGCCTTCTGACAATGCCAGTGTTCAATCAAACCCACAGCAGCCTGATGACAGGGTAGCTTCCAGAAATGTCTCAGCAGTCATAAACGTCCAATTATAGTCAAAAGTTATATCTCGAAATTGTGGCACAAAAGTTGTAAATATTGTCCGAAAACATGTACTTTGTGACTGTGGCGCCTCTGAAATTCTGCTAAATAAGTGTTAAACACTGTACGACTAGTGCCACCTTGGTATCTTTGTTTCCTTTTTACTTGCATCCACAACCCTTCAATTGTTTGGGTGTGAATGTCACTGTGTACAGGGTCAACAAAGTTATTGGCATGAACAACAACTGTATGATCGTAGATGCCATGGTTTAGTTGACCTACGTTGTTGTAGCCTCGCCAGGCATCGGTGACAATGGTCGTTCCTGGTAAGACGTGATCACTTATAATGCGTTCCAGTGTTGTCATATCTCGCCTTTCCACAACTTCCAACCAGCAACGACCACTTCCACGTTCAACCAGGCCAACTACCCACTGACCACGACGAAAGTGACCACGGTGGTACTTTCGGTGGAAAAAGTAGCTCTCGTCAACTTCAACGACCACTGACTGTTCCTGAGCATCAAATCCTCCCAACAGTGGATTGTTACGCAGCAACCAGTTGTGACACACTACCCGAAAATAGTTATTGTAGTTGACGATAGTGTCACAGCTTGTCAGGCGTTCGAAAAACATCACATGTTTCAACTTCACATCGAACAACCAGTAAAACATTATCATCACAACTTTTTCACTTGGGAGTTGGGAGTTGGCAAAGAACGAAATGACAACACCGCCACGAAAATCTGTCAAAACATTCGACCCCCGAAACTAATGACATCGGACGTTGGCAACGTTAACATTCTGCTGTGTTTCGTATTAATCTGTGTCTAGCAACCGGGGAAATAACTCCAATCACCCAATGAGGCCCTATAAGGGAAATGTTTACACGTAAGATTTATTATTCACTGCGGAACTATTTAGACCCGTCAATCGGAAGAGTGCCCATGTGTTTGATTTGTTCATATTTGACGTCTTATTCCTGGCTTCGGGATGAAGCAAAACACATCGGAGACTTGCAGGAATAAAAATTAGTGGCACTCCGAATATACCAGTCCGTAATTATTTATTGTAAAAAGTATCCCATATAGGGCCTCATTATGTGGTATAATAAAAATATTAAACACTACGAACTGAAATATAGAAGTGAGACAATCGAAATACGTACCAATAATATTTCACAGTAAAATTGTGGAACAAGAGTTGTAAATACTGTCCGAAAACATGTTCTTTGTGACTGGCGCCACTGAAACTACCGTTATTTATTAATTTAAATTATGTACACTTACTGATTGTGTGGTGGACTGCTAGACCGATCGATGGATGCAATAAATATTTCTGGGCCCAGAGGGCCCTCACTGTCATCCGTGTGTATACAGATACCTATATCAGTTATATGTGGAAATACGTGCGTACAAGATATAATAGATATACACTCCGACAACAGTGAGGGCCCTCCGGGCCCAGAAAGATTTATTGCATCCATCGATTGGTCCAGCAGTCCACCAACACATTCAATAACTGTACATATCACTTCTGATTCAGCATATCGCCCCAGAAGGAATATAATCACCCAGTGAGGCCCTGTAAGAGATACTTTTTACAATAAATAATTTGGGACCGGTATTGGGAGGAGTGCCAAATTATTTGAAGTTACTGCTACTGCTTCTCATTTATTCACAATATACTATTTTATTAATTTTAATTTATGTTTATTATTCTTTCGCACGCTGTCAGTTGTCAATTTACGCCTGATTGAGGCATCGACCCTCGGCTAATTCACTCAAGTCCACCAGTCCTTTGCTATCACATGCAGCACTGTTCCTGTCTTCCCCATGTTAACTGATTCCTTACCCTTTCCCCCCCCCCCCCCCCCCCCCCAAAAAAAGTGGGTCCTGACCAAACAGAAGTTCATGGCAGAAAATGAGAAGTAGGAGGTGTGTGACAATAATGTTGTGAAATTGGTTAACATGTAGCAGATGTATTGCATGATATATCAAATTAAAGTAGATTGCACCGGGAACATGACAATGTTCATAATTAATTGATAGGTTAGAAATACTATGACAATGTTCATAATTAATTGATAGGTTAGAAATACTATGACAATGTTCATAATTAATTGATAGGTTAGAAATACTATGACAATGTTCATAATTAATTGATAGGTTAGAAATACTATGACAATGTTCATAATTAATTGATAGGTTAGAAATACTATGACAATGTTCATAATTAATTGATAGGTTAGAAATACTATGACAATGATGAGAGGTTTAGTAATAACAATTTAAATTAAAGGGGTGACAATTATGACAAATTTCCACTTACCAAGGCGTTATTTTTTTTATCCGCTGAAGATAATTCAGTTAAATTTATTTAATAATATAAATACACCACTTGTCTTCAATAATATCACAAGAACTGCTCCATAACACCAATAAAACACAATTAAAACTATTTTGAAGCACATAATTTTCACACAAAATGGAAAATGTCAGAAACACACCAGGCAGATTGTACCGAGAAGAATAATACAAATGCTATTTTCTATTTAGTTATAATTATTATTCTTTTAAATTTAGTTATTTAAGTACTCCTTAAATACTTTGTGATATGCAAAACAAATTTAGGGGCATACATGTAGCCCATTAGCGCATTCATAATTCGACATGTGCCATCATATTATGACGAACTTTCACTTTTAGTGTTGTTTTCAATTACTACTAAATAATTTTACTGACTACTGCATGTGGTATTAGTTTTAGAATCTATCACAGAGTCCTTTAAATCAGAATAACTATAATCTACATTTGTTTCAAAATCTAATTTGATGAAAATCTACTCGGGCGCAAATTAGAAGGCGTTGCCATTTGTAAACAAAAATCAAAACAAACTACTAAACACTCGTTTTGTACTTTAAAAAATGGATCCTAGTGCCTTGTTTCACACTGGCGGAAGCAAAATCTTTCTGTTTGTGAATTTTAATTTACCGGAGCACTAAAAATTGCAGACAATAAGAGAACTGGAACAAATAACACATTTTCTATACCCAGCCGACCTATCGGTTCATGGGTGCCAAAACTGTTCCATTGAACCGACCTATCGGTTCACGGCAGAGAATCAATTAATGTATGTCTCTACCCCGTGTGTTCTTATGCCCCGCCCCCTCTATTTCATGTGTCCAGGTGGGTTCCATACAAAGGGCTTTCTGTTCTGTTATTGCTATCCTGAGGTTTTCACAGTGTATGTCCTATCCGTTGCCGCCACTGTCATCTTTCCTTGACCTCTTGGTTCACTGTATTTGTCTGTGAGCTCTATGGAGTTAAATAGCAATATTTGCGTTAAAATAAATAGTTAAATAGGTTAAATATCTATCATTCATTATTATGATTACAATTTGTTGTGTACCACTTTTGGTTGAGGGCCTGTTAGATAATAATAATATTGTTAACAATGGCACTAATATGTATTATGTTGACAGAGACACTAAAACTCATTGGTAACATTGGCACTAAAAACTCATTGTTAACATTGACACTAAATACTCATTGTTAATATTGGCAATAATTGCTCATCATAGACATTGGCACTAAATATTCGTTGTTAACATTGGTGCTAATTACTCATTGTTGATATTGGCACTAAATACTCATTGTTGACATTGGCACTAAATATTCATTGTTAACATTGGTGCTAAATACTCATTGTTAACATTGGCACTAAATACTCATTGTTAACATTGGCACTAAATACTCATTGTTAACATTGGCACTAAATACTCATTGTTGACACTGGTAGTATGAGATGTGTTTCCGGTTAGCCATGTTTACGTCCTGTACAGTATTGCATACAATTATGTCATGTGATGAATGTTTGTTCCCAGGCTTGGAGTCGCTGCCTGCCGAGATGCAGCGGAACTTCAATCTCATGAAAGATCTCGACCAGAGATCTCAAGGTAGGGCTCATGTTGTTCAGTTCATGGACTGTGTGTGTGTGAATGAATGTTTAGTTCAATCTCATGAAAGATCTCGACCAGGGATCTCAAGGTAGGGCTCGGGTTGTTCAGTTCATGGACTGTGTGTGTGAATGAATGTTTAGTTCAATCTCATGAGAGATCTCAAGTTAGGGCTCGGGTTGTTTAGTTCAGTTCAGGAACTGTGTGTGTGAATGAACGATTAGTTCAGTTCTCTGACATAATATAGATAGCCTAGAACTGTAAGTGTGAATGAAAGTGTTCAATTTTCTGACATGCTATAGATAGCCTATTAGAGTAGTGAAGTTGGTTAATAGTAACAATTTCAGTGATTTAATGAAAGTTGTGCATATTTCTGTATGATTATTTTTATTGCTTTAAGACTGATGGTGTTGAGGGAATGAACAAACTTGATTTTCGCACGGTCACAAATTGGGCCCACATCTTACATCTTACATTTGGCCCTTCCAAACATTCATTTTTTGTACATCAATTATCTCTTGTGCATGTTACATTCACAAAGAAAAAATCATTTGGATGTTTTTATAGTGACCTACTAAAGTTGTAGATCTGATGATATGTCTAGTCTAGAAGTCTCAGAGAGAACTGTTGTTTCATGACTGCAGATCTGATGAAGTGTCTAGTCTAGAAGTCTCGGAGATAATTGTTGTTTCACGGTTGCAGATTTGAGGATATGTCTAGTCTAGAAGTCTCAGAGACGATAGTTGTTTCATGATTGTAGATCTGATGATATGTTTAGTCTATATGTCTCAGAGACAACTGCTGTTTCATGATTGTAGATCTGATGGTATGTCTAGTCTAGAAGTCTCAGAGACAACTGTTGTTTCATGATTGCAGATCTGATTATATGTCTATTCTAGAAGTCTCAGAGACAACTGTTGTTTCATGATTGCAGATCTGATGAAGAAAATTGATAAAGCAGCTACTGATTATCTAAACAAAGTGCGGCACATGTCACCAGAGAAGAGAACCAACCAGCTCAACCAGATTGAGTCTATGTTTGGCAAGAGTCGAGAGTATGGGGATGACAAAGTTTCCCTGGCTATGCAGACATACGAGATGGTAATACTGACACTTGTACTTGCTGTTGTTCTTGTTGTGTTTGCTGGTGCTCCCTCGCCTGTCACAGCATGTCTCTAGTGTGTTTGTGTGTGTGCAGGTGTTTAAACTGTCAGCACGCTGTAGGGATGTGGAGTTCAACCCCTACACCTGTCACAGCATGTCTCTAGTGTGTTTGTGTGTATGCAGGTTTGTAAACTGTCAGCACGCTGTAGGTCTATGGAGTTCAACCCCTACACCTGTCACAGCATGTCTCTAGTGTGTTTGTGTGTATGCAGGTGTTTAAACTGTCAGCACGCTGTAGGGATGTGGAGTTCAACCCCTACACCTGTCACAGCATGTCTCTAGTGTGTTTGTGTGTATGCAGGTTTGTAAACTGTCAGCACACTGTAGGTCTATGGAGTTCAACCCCTACACCAGCTGTCTGGGCTTAGCGTTGACTTCTCATTCAGAAAGCCATGGCCAACCTGGAGTTGATTGCCACGTCTTGTGGAGGACATGCAGCTTGTCCCGTATCAGTGAAGTGATTTTGTGTATGCAGTGTTTTTCCTCTCTGTCATTCATGTTTTCCTGTTGTAACATTCCAGTTCTGTTTTCATGTTCAGTGATTGTTTTAATTAATGTTAGATTTACATGATTCATGTTTATGTTGGTGTTGAGAAAGGTTTTAATTGCTGAAACATTGGGCTGGGTGTTGTTTTATCTGACTATATTATGTTCATCCATTTCCTGCTGTGGTTCCTATTCTGTGTTTTAGTCAGGTATGTACATATGTTTGCATTTGTTTCTCCATAGGATCTGAGCATAACCTGATTTTTTTACCCCTTATACTTATCTCTGACGTGGTGGTGCAAGTGATGCACTCTGTGATACTTCACTTCTGTTGCTGATTGTGTTCTGTAAATTGTTGCAGGCTGATTATGTATATGTATGTGTGCACATGTTTGTATGTTCATATATGTTAGAATATGTGAATTGTATAACATGTTATCACAGGTGGACAAGCACATCAGAAAACTGGATGCAGGCTGATTATGTATATGCATGTGTGCACATGTTTGTAAATTCATATATGTGAGAATATTTGTATTATATAACATTTTATCACAGGTGGACAAGCATATAAGAAAACTGGATGCAGAACTGGCCAGGTTTGAAGCCGATTTGAAGGATAAGAGTTCTGGCAGGCGGAAGGAATTGCCAGAAGGGAAAACACCAGCCAGCAAAAGTGAGTGCATGTTTGTGAAACTTGTCACCACTTCTTCATTTTCATGTGGTGTATTTCTGATTGTTGCTTTCACTCGGTGAACAAGTAATTGTGTTGGCGACTGCTTCCAGATTTAGTCATGGGCATGTCAGCTTGTAATTGTGTGTTTTTTTTGTTACCATTTTGGCTGTGTATTTTTCTGGCTTAATAATTTTGTCGTTGATTTGATTTTACATGTGTGGGCATTGTTGCCGAGGATGGTCATATTGTCACCTGTCAGTTCCAGGTTGGGTTTGAGGAAAATTGTTTCAACCTGGGTGTGGAAACATCTGTTACAATGAGGGCAGAGATGTATTGATTGTCAGCCAATCATAGTTCAACCTGCGTGTGGAAACATCTGTTACAATGAGGGCAGAGATGTATTTGATTGTCAGCCAGTGATAGCTTGATAATGAGTGCAGAGATGTATTTGATTGTCAGCCAGTGATAGCTTGATAATGAGTGCAGAGATGTATTTTGATTGTCAGCCAGTGATAGCTTGATAGTGAGTGCAGAGATGTATTTGATTGTCAGTCAGTGATAGCTTGATAATGAGTGCAGAGATGTATTTGATTGTCAGCCAGTGATAGCTTGATAATGAGTGCAGAGATGTATTTGATTGTCAGCCAGTGATAGCTTGATAATGAGTGCAGAGATGTATTTTGATTGTCAGCCAGTGATAGCTTGATAGTGAGTGCAGAGATGTATTTGATTGTCAGCCAGTGATAGCTTGATAATGAGTGCAGAGATGTATTTGATTGTCAGCCAGTGATAGCTTGATAATGAGTGCAGAGATGTATTTGATTGTCAGCCAGTGATAGCTTGATAATGAGTGCAGAGATGTATTTGATTGTCAGCTAGTGATAGCTTGATAATGAGTGCAGAAATGTATTTGATTGTCAGTCAGTGATAGCTTGATAATGAGTGCAAAGATGTATTTGATTGTCAGTCAGTGATAGCTTGATAATGAGTGCAGAGATGTATCAATTGTCAGTCAGTGATAGCTTGATAATGACTGCAGAGATGTATTGCTTGCTTGTGTTCATTGGCTTGAGCTCCAACGCAAAGTCCTGTATGTCGGATGAAGGCATCCTGTTGTCCAACATCAGTGTGATGTCATACAGGACCTGAGGTTTGCGTGAGTATCCGTTGTCCCATGTCTGGCTTATTGGTGTGCAGACTGGTGGTTCCTCGCCATACAGGCAGACACTCTCCGACTTAGGAGGAATCTGCGATCCTATTGACTTCAGCCAGGACCCCGAAGGGACCTGTTGCCCTGGACGCTCGGCGAGGACGCATCAATAGGTCTTGGCCAGTATATAACCCGGCCCTGGTGCCTTGGAAACACCTCTGCGTCCCAGAGATGTATTGATTGTCAGCCAGTGATAGTTTGATAATGAGGGCAGAGATGTATTGATTGTCAGTTAAGTGATAGCTTGATAATGAGGGCAGAGATGTATTGATTGTCAGTTAAGTGATAGCTTGATAATGAGGGCAGAGATGTATTGATTGTCAGTCAGTGATAGTTTGATAATGAGTGCAGAGATGTATTGATTGTCAGTCAGTGATAGTTTGATAATGAGGGCAGAGATGTATTGATTGTCAGTCAGTGATAGTTTGATAATGAGGGCAGAGATGTATTGATTGTCAGTTAAGTGATAGCTTGATAATGAGGGCAGAGATGTATTGATTGTCAGTTAAGTGATAGCTTGATAATGAGGGCAGAGATGTATTGATTGTCAGTTAAGTGATAGTTTGATAATGAGGGCAGAGATGTATTGATTGTCAGTTAAGTGATATCTTGGTGTTGTAAATATGTTAATACAGCATGCTTCTGGGTAGCATTCTCCACCCGTAACCTCTTAAAGGTCGCTGTGTCAGCAGATATTTCACTATATCAGGCACACATGAATTGTCACCATTGTCCTCCCATTTGTCAGAGACATTGACACAGTCCTCTGTTGAGGTATTCTTCTTCATCTTCCTCCTCCACCTCGTCTTGTTTTTCATGTTCCACCTCTTTTTTCATCTTCTTCTTCTTGCTACTTTTCTTCTTCTTTCTCTCCCTCCTCCACCATCAGACTTCAACCTGAATATATCTGAAGAAAGCAGTACACTTGAAGTAGTACTGAGTGTTTTACACTGTCTTTGTATTTCTTGTTTGGTCCATCACAGACTTGCTTGCCTGAATTAATTTTGACTTCAACCTGAATATATCTGAAGAAAGCAGTACACTTGAAGTAGTACTGGGTGTTTCACACTGTCTTTGTATTTCTTGTTCGGTCCATCACAGACTTGCTTGCCTGAATTAATCTTGACATAGATTATCTTTGGTGGCCACTCAGGTGGCATGCATGCAACAGGGCTGTCCATGCCTGGTTGCGGTTCAGTATAAGATAACTGCTAGCCATGCTGCCAGCAAGAGACTCTCGTCCATCTGGCCATTGACCTATCTATTCAGTACGACCTGTGTCTTGTCTGACCGACGTTGGCCAGATCCTCCAGCCACTCCCCACTGCACCATTCTAACCAGTCCAACATCAGAGTGAATCAATTAAATCAGATCTACCAACGTTAAGCTGTCAAGAGACCATTCACACTAACGATTGTTGCATGTCAGTTTTATGTTTCTTCTCCTGTGGTGTGGGCTTATTTGATACAACAAAACATATCCATGTGATTACTTTATTGCAGAAACTGAAAAGGACAAAAAGAAAAGAAAAAGCATCAAAGAAGAGTTTGAAGATGAGATTCCCAAGAAAAAGAAAAAGAAAGGAGCACCAGAAGAGTATGTAATATGTTGTCAGTAGGTCTGTTGTAGAGGTTTGTGTTTGTAGTGTTGGCACATGTCACAGACATATGTTACAGTGTGTGTATGTGTGGCAGACCTATGGCAGGTTCTGTAGTTAAAGCTGGTTGATAGATCATTCATCCTAGAGATCACATGTCTGCAGGGAAGGAAGATGAAGGACAAAATGCACGTCCTTTACAAGACAATGTTTTAACGCCCAGGTAAATTGTCTAGACAATTGTACATTCACTAGCTTGCCATTGCTTTCTGAAAGAGACGCCAACGTTTACATCCAACTTAAAGCCTGTATGAGGGTTGAACCATCTGCCTCACCATCGGCGGACCACAATTTAAGAGTGGCTGTTCTTATCATTTCTTCCACATCGCAGTAAACAGAACAGTTCTGCACCCCAACTCTAGAAAGTGAAGCATACGATGCTAGTTACCTAACATGTTCTTCTATTGTTTAAATATAACGCAAGACATAACGAACAACTAAATATACTTCATGTCCCTAAACCTAGGATAGACTTATATAAAGCAAGCTTAGCATACTCTGCCACTCAGTTGTGGAATAATCTTCCACAAGAAATCAAAGACACCACCAAAATTTATACATACAGTCGCAACCTGTTTGAACACTACCTCAGGACAGACTACATGCCCCTTTAAAAAAACAAAAAACAGCAACAAAGACAATAATAATGGTAAATTATCTCGAACAACAACTAGCCAGAAAAAAAAAAACATACCCATATGTGTGGCACGTTATACCCACCTTGGGTATTTATGATGCTCATGTTAAACATTGCCTCAACGAGTCGTGTATTATTGATTATTTTTCATGCGTTTTAATACTTATTGTTCTTTTGTTGTTAAAGAATTGCTTCAAAAGAGATGTTGAATGAAAGAATGTATGAGAGGAAATAGAGAAGAAGGGCAGAATGTCAGACGGGCCTGCGTGCCCAATTCTTAACCCTTTGAAACTAAACATTTTCGTTCGTTCGTTCTATGAAAGTGACAATCCGTATGGATTTTTTTGCTCTGGCTATGCGGGAGTACAGGGAAAGAACAGGCTGATAGGCTGGCAGGGAATGCACCTCTTGGTGGTTGATTACTTACGGACATGCGCCTGTGGGACCAGGTGGAGAAGGCGGGGAACAGACTGAGATCCCACATGTGGAAAGGATGAGATTGCGGGGGATTGGCAGGGTTATGGTAGAATTTCAAAACTGAGAGGAGAAACCAGGAGAATTTTCAATCAGATAGTGATGGGAACAATTAGCAGTGTGATTGGCTGTTGAATGAGGGGACAGAGCGCATATGGGAATTCTTGAGTGCAGTGACGTCCGTTCTTAACTCAACTTAGTGACAGTCATTGCCTAACATATTCTTCTGTGAAAGACACATAAAACTGACAGTCGTTACGTAACATGTTCTTCTATGAAAGACACATGAAACTAACAGTTATTACCTAACATGTTCTTCTGTGAAAGACACATAAAACTAACAGTCATTACCTAACATGTTCTTCTGTGAAAGACACATAAAACTAACAGTCATTATCTAACATGTTCTTCTGTGAAAGACACATAAAATTGACAGTCGCTACCTAACATGTACTTCTGTGAAAGACACATCAAATTGACAGTCGTTACCTAACATGTACTTCTGTGAAAGACACATCAAATTGACAGTCGTTACCTAACATGTACTTCTGTGAAAGACACATCAAATTGACAGTTGTTACCTAACATGCTCTTCTGTGAAAGACACAAAACTGACAGTCGTTACCTAACATGTTCTTCTGTGAAAGACATGAAACTAACAGTCATTACCTCACATGTTCTTCTGTGACAGACACATGAAAGTCACAGTCATTACCTGACATGTTCTTCTGTGACAGACACATGAAAGTCACAGTCATTACCTCACATGTTCTTCTGTGACAGACACATGAAAGTCACAGTCATTACCTGACATGTTCTTCTGTGACAGACACATGAAAGTGACAATCATTACCTCACATGCTCTTCTATGACAGACACATGAAAGTGACAATCATTACCTCACATGTTCTATGATAGACACATGAAAGTGACAATCATTACCTCACATGTTCTTCTATGACAGATACATGACAGTGACAATCATTACCTCACATGTTCTTCTATGACAGACACATGACAGTGACAGTCATTACCTCACATGTTCTTCTATGACAGACACATGAAAGTCACAGTCATTACCACACATGTTCTTTTATGACAGACACATGATAGTGACAGTCATTACCACACATGTTCTTTTATGACAGACACATGAAACTGATAGTCGTTACCTCACATGTTACATGACCGACACATGACAGTCACAGTCATTGCCTCACATGTTCTTCTATGACAGACACATGAAAGTGACAATCATTACCTCACATCTTCTTCTATGACAGACACATGACAGTGACAATCATTACCTCACATGTTCTTCTATGACAGACACATGAAAGTGACAGTCGTTACCTCACATGTTCTATGACAGACACATGAAAGTGACAATCATTACCTCACATGTTCTTCTATGACAGACACATGAAAGTCACAGTCATTACCTCACATGTTCTTCTGTGACAGACACATGAAAGTCACAGTCAATACCTGACATGTTCTTCTGTGACAGACACATGAAAGTCACAGTCATTACCTCACATGTTCTTCTGTGACAGACACATGAAAGTCACAGTCATTACCTGACATGTTCTTCTGTGACAGACACATGAAAGTGACAATCATTACCTCACATGCTCTTCTATGACAGACACATGAAAGTGACAATCATTACCTCACATGTTCTATGATAGACACATGAAAGTGACAATCATTACCTCACATGTTCTTCTATGACAGACACATGACAGTGACAATCATTACCTCACATGTTCTTCTATGACAGACACATGACAGTGACAGTCATTACCTCACATGTTCTTCTATGACAGACACATGAAAGTCACAGTCATTACCACACATGTTCGTTTATGACAGACACATGATAGTGACAGTCATTACCACACATGTTCTTTTATGACAGACACATGAAACTGATAGTCGTTACCTCACATGTTCTATGACCGACACATGACAGTCACAGTCATTACCTCACATGTTCTTCTATGACAGACACATGACAGTGACAATCATTACCTCACATGTTCTTCTGTGACAGACACATGAAAGTCAGTCATTATGACAAGTGATGTGACCATTATTGCATCTCATACCAAATGTTTGCATATTGTTTTGTTGCTGCCATTTTCAGAGAAGAAGTTGAAGTCACTCCTCTGAGTCCATTCCAACTGTCAGCTCATCCATCTGACGTCCTGGACATGCCCGTAGACCCAAATGAGCCGACCTACTGTTTGTGTAATCAGGTGTCATATGGGGAAATGATTGGCTGTGACAACGTGGATGTAAGTATCAGCATCTTGATGTATCTTGTAGATCTGTACACAGCAGGTCCAGTTGTGTCAGAGTGGCCAGACTTTGTCGTTGGTGTCCGGCCAGTCATGTCGTGTCTCAGTGTCTTGTAGCAGAGAGTGTCAGTGGGTGTGGGTAGTGTGGCTGGAGTGTCAGTGGGTGTGGGTAGTAGGGCTGGAGTGTCAGTGGGTGTGGGTAGTAGGGCTGGAGTGTCAGTGGGTGTGGGTAGTAGGGCTGGAGTGGCAGAGAGTGGGTAGTAGGGCTGGAGTGTCAGTGGGTGTGGGTAGTAGGGCTGGAGTGGCAGAGAGTGGGTAGTAGGGCTGGAGTGTCAGTGGGTGTGGGTAGTAGGGCTGGAGTGTCAGTGGGTGTGGGTAGTAGGGCTGGAGTGTCAGTGGGTGTGGGTAGTAGGGCTGGAGTGTCAGTGGGTGTGGGTAGTAGGGCTGGAGTGTCAGTGGGTGTGGGTAGTAGGGCTGGAGTGTCAGTGGGTGTGGGTAGTAGGGCTGGAGTGTCAGTGGGTGTGGGTAGTAGGGCTGGAGTGGCAGAGAGTGGGTAGTAGGGCTGGAGTGTCAGTGGGTGTGGGTAGTAGGGCTGGAGTGGCAGAGAGTGGGTAGTAGGGCTGGAGTGTCAGTGGGTGTGGGTAGTAGGGCTGGAGTGGCAGAGAGTGGGTAGTAGGGCTGGAGTGGGTGTGGGTAGTAGGGCTGGAGTGGCAGAGAGTGGGTAGTAGGGCTGGAGTGGCAGAGAGTGGGTAGTAGGGCTGGAGTGGGTAGTAGGGCTGGAGTGGGTGTGGGTAGTAGGGCTGGAGTGGCAGAGAGTGGGTGTGGGTAGTAGGGCTGGAGTGGCAGAGAGTGGGTGTGGGTAGTAGGGCTGGAGTGGCAGAGAGTGGGTGTGGGTAGTAGGGCTGGAGTGGCAGAGAGTGGGTAGTAGGGCTGGAGTGGCAGAGAGTGGGTAGTAGGGCTGGAGTGGCAGAGAGTGGGTAGTAGGGCTGGAGTGGCAGAGAGTGGGTAGTAGGGCTGGAGTGGGTGTGGGTAGTAGGGCTGGAGTGGCAGAGAGTGGGTAGTAGGGCTGGAGTGGCAGAGAGTGGGTAGTAGGGCTGGAGTGGCAGAGAGTGGGTAGTAGGGCTGGAGTGGGTGTGGGTAGTAGGGCTGGAGTGGCAGAGAGTGGGTGTGGGTAGTAGGGCTGGAGTGGCAGAGAGTGGGTAGTAGGGCTGGAGTGGCAGAGAGTGGGTAGTAGGGCTGGAGTGGGTGTGGGTAGTAGGGCTGGAGTGGGTGTGGGTAGTAGGGCTGGAGTGGCAGAGAGTGGGTGTGGGTAGTAGGGCTGGAGTGGGTGTGGGTAGTAGGGCTGGAGTGGCAGAGAGTGGGTGTGGGTAGTAGGGCTGGAGTGGCAGAGAGTGGGTGTGGGTAGTAGGGCTGGAGTGGCAGAGAGTGGGTGTGGGTAGTAGGGCTGGAGTGGCAGAGAGTGGGTGTGGGTAGTAGGGCTGGAGTGGCAGAGAGTGGGTAGTAGGGCTGGAGTGGCAGAGAGTGGGTAGTAGGGCTGGAGTGGGTGTGGGTAGTAGGGCTGGAGTGGGTGTGGGTAGTAGGGCTGGAGTGGCAGAGAGTGGGTGTGGGTAGTAGAGCTGGAGTGGCAGAGAGTGGGTGTGGGTAGTAGGGCTGGAGTGGCAGAGAGTGGGTAGTAGGGCTGGAGTGGGTGTGGGTAGTAGGGCTGGAGTGGGTGTGGGTAGTAGGGCTGGAGTGGCAGAGAGTGGGTGTGGGTAGTAGGGCTGGAGTGGCAGAGAGTGGGTGTGGGTAGTAGGGCTGGAGTGGCAGAGAGTGGGTGTGGGTAGTAGGGCTGGAGTGGCAGAGAGTGGGTGTGGGTAGTAGGGCTGCAGTGGCAGAGAGTGGGTGTGGGTAGTAGGGCTGCAGTGGCAGAGAGTGGGTGTGGGTAGTAGGGCTGGAGTGGCAGAGAGTGGGTGTGGGTAGTAGGGCTGGAGTGGCAGAGAGTGGGTGTGGGTAGTAGGGCTGGAGTGGCAGAGAGTGGGTGTGGGTAGTAGGGCTGGAGTGGCAGAGAGTGGGTGTGGGTAGTAGGGCTGGAGTGGCAGAGAGTGGGTGTGGGTAGTAGGGCTGGAGTGGCAGAGAGTGGGTGTGGGTAGTAGGGCTGGAGTGGCAGAGAGTGGGTGTGGTTAGTAGGGCTGGAGTGGGTGTGGGTAGAGGTGTGGAGTGGTACGTAGTGTTAGGCTGGAGTGGCAGAGAGTGTCTGGTCTATGGGTAGAGAGGTGTGGACTGGCACAGAGTGTAAGGAAGAAGAGGCAGTGTAGGAAGGGATGGCACAAAGTGCAGTGGTCTCCCAACAATATATGTTCTATCAACACTCTGTTTCTCACTGCAGTTGACAGCTTTTTATTGGTCAGTGTGTTGTCCATCACTCAAAAGGCTACCTTTACCATGAGGATTCTTGTTCTAATCTCCACAGGGCATCTTCCATCAAATGTTATGACTGTTCTGAGATAGTTATAGCCCATTTAAGAATGTTCCCATTTACTAGCATGTTACTTTGTGGTAACAGGTAGAGAGAAAGAGTGTGTGTATGTATGTATAGGGTGCTGTGTGGTCTCGAGGTACAGTGTCCACCTCAAGAGCTAGAGGTCCCGGGTTCAAGCCCTGCTGAGGATGTGTGTATTGTTGCACACATAAAAAATCCCTTGGCAGTTGGAAATCGAAAAAGAATAGCCTAACGGCGCTGCCTGGGCAAAATTTCGAGATAAAAATGTACCCAAAGTATTTTCAGGATCCTCGCCGGTGCTACGGAGTTCGTGCACTGAGTTGAAGTTTCTCCAAACTTAGGTTTGAGTTAGGAGGACAACGGAGCACTTATGGGTTACACCCATGTACCATGATGTTGATTCATCAACTAAACTATGTATGTGTGTTTGAGAGAGAGAATAAACTTTTGTTAGAGTGTTTGTGAGTGAGTGTGTTTTTGTGGGAGAGTTTGTGTAAATGATGTATTATGTGTTTATGCATGTACGTATGTCTGCCTGTCTGTCGCATAACATAAAAATATGTATTGTTTATGTTTACAACATTCTTTTCACAATGTTTTTCCTATGTTAATGTAACATGCATAATATATAACTGATGAATGAAAGATGAGTGATTGGAAGAGCCGAATGTAAGACAGGCCTGTATACCCAATTTGTGATCCTTTGAAAATAAAGTTTGATCATGGTATTTCTGTATACTTGGAGATGACCATAATCTCTTGTCTTCTAACAATTTATTTCTAAACCGTGTGCAAAATGACCGCATCCACTAAATGCTTCAGATACTGTTCATTGTCTTCAGGAATAAGTGTCTTAGATATAGTCATGTGTTTACTGACTGAGCCTTGAAGGTTTAAAAGTGTCTCAAATGTAGAGATATGTTATTGTCTGAGCATTCAAGATTAGAAGTGTCTCAGATGTAGAGATACGTTATTGTCTAAGACTTCAATGGTAGAATGGTCTCACGTGCAGGTCTTTTTACATACATATTCTCCTTCAGGTGCTTGGTTTGCAGCAGGCATTAGTGACCATGACTCTCCACTGCTCTCTGTTGTCTGATATAGTTTTGATGAAGTTGATGTTACATGATCATGTGTTGTCTGATATAGTTTTGATGAAGTTGGTGTTACATGATCATGTGTTGTCTGATATAGTTTTGATGAAGTTGGTGTTACATGATCATGTGTTGACCAACTGTTTCAGCTGTCCCCAACTTCCTCTGACTGCCTCTATACATGCACATTCATCATCATGTGCCATGCCAATAAGCATTGGTGGTCATGTTTTGCCATCTTGCTCGATCACCAGAGCCGTGGATCAGCTGAGTGTTCTTGTCTTGACCATGCCACATGTCTCTGTCTTCCCCTTGTTCTATTCCCCTCAATCTTGCCAGTTGTCACCAAATGCACATTAACAAATGACAAATGAAGCATCAACCCACAAAACTAGAAAAAAACATTCATAAATGGTTGTGTGCTTGTATTTTCAGTGTCCCATCGAGTGGTTCCATTTTGCCTGTGTTCAACTGAAAACAAAGCCAAAGGGGAAATGGTACTGCCCACGATGTCAAGAGGAACGCAAAAATAAATAGTTTTACTGTCAATTGTTGCCATAATGTTGGAATGTTTGTGCTTGATTTGTGAGTTTTAATATGTCAGATTCTTGGCACTGATATTTCTCCTATTATTATCTCAAATATCTGTAATACAGCTGTACTCAAGCTGTGTATATATTACAGCTGTACCCAGACTTTGTCTGCACTGTTTATTTCATTGGAGCATAAGCCCTGACTCAATCACCTGACGGCAGGCCTTTCTATCTTGCACAATCTCCTGCTGCTCCACCCATGTCCTCCCCATTTTACCCATCTCTGCCTCTGAATGTCTTCTCCATGTTTTTTACGTCTCTATTTCATTGTTCCCCTGGGTTTTAGAGACAGAACTGTTTAGTTATAATCTTGTCAGGTGTTCTCAGTGTGTGCCTGATCCAGTGCCAACATGGTTTCCTCTCCTCTTGGTTTGCTGGAGTCCATCTAGTTAAAGCTCAAATTGAGTCCTCCTGTCACACCATTGAGTCCTCCTGTCACACCATTGAGTCCTCCTGTCACACCATTGAGTCCTCCTGTCACACCACTGAGTCCTTCTGTTCTGTGCAGGCATCTGCTGTTGAATGTGTGTGCAGGTTATTAGTCATTTCACATGTGTGTGAGCATACACATGTACTGGTCTCACGTTAGAATTTTGTAAGCTTGGTGTTGGTTTTAATGTCTTTTTAATTGCGTCTCAGTGCTATGAAATCTCTTGTATTTTGTATTCTGATTGTGATATATCTTTGTGTTCCCCCATCTTTATCTGCATTTCTATCTAAATAAGGTTATGATTCCACCTCCTGGAGTCCAGTTCATCGAGGAAGATCGGGTTATCTTGACTTCATGCGCTCTCATGATCTTTGCCTTTTCCTGTTAGTGTTTAGACAGCTGTGCTCAATTTGTAAATATTATAGCTGTACTCCAACTGTACATATTACAGCTGTACCCCAACTGTGTAAATATTACAGCTGTACTCAGATTATGTAAAAATGCCATCTGCCCTCATATGTATATATTACAAATAAACATTGACAGGCGGACTGAACAAACGGGGATTGTAAATTGTGTTTTAAAAAAATGGTCAGCAGAATATTTAACATGAACAGAAATCAAATATGCGCCAAGGAAGCCAATTCAGTACAAAGGAAGGAGAGAAACAGTAACAGGCAGTGTCCAGGAATGGTAAAACTGGAAGGCTTGTGATAGCAATGCCCAATATCTTTTGTGATTATATTGTCAAGCTGACCAAGACTGGGCTGCTTCCAGTTGACATGTCCAAGGCTGGAGCGCTGCTGAACCCATGTGTGCACATGTATGGGGTGTGCCGCAGCTGAACCTGTGTCGTGTGCACATGTATGGGGTGCAGGGAGAGCACTGCTGTAGGCCAGGTGTCCTGCCGCAGGTTTCAACAGAAGAAGACAGTGACAGACATTCACAACCTGGTTCAGCTGTGTATCTGAGGGACTAGACTAGACCCGTGATAACACATTGTGAACATACATTCACAAATAACAGCTACACCAGTAACAAATCTACTCTCAGATGAGATCTGTCTGATGAAACCCATCCCATCCATGAGTATACTGTACACATTCTGCTGGTAGCGTGTCTATGAGGCTCTCTGCCTACCTTGTGCTCTCAAGGTAATGGGTTTGTTTCTGGGCTCCATCATTTAGTTTCACACCTGCAAATGTGATGCTTTTGGCTGGCTAACTGCCAGCTGGTCTGTGGAGAGACTGAGCTGGATAGATGAAACCCTGGTGCAATGAAGTGGATCCTCTGGCTTTGTCCACCCCTCTTGGTAGGTTTCCTCATTGTAAATATGTTATAGACAAGAACCACTGGTCGCGGTACAGCTTGTGCTCTCCAACTGAAGCGTGTCCACAGGGCCGTACATTGGGGTTTGTGTGTGGTTGTATCCCAGCAGGCTGTGGGCATCCTGGCTGTTTTCTTGTGTATGTATTCACTACTGCTGAATATGTGTGCCAATGAAAGCCATGGTACACTGGCCTGCCAGCCCAGTGGTTGTGTGTTCGATTCCCCCTCCAGGTGGGGATATGAAGCAGATGTACCCAAGAAGTCCAGATGTTGACCGCTTCAGCCATTGGCTCTGTACCAATGTGGGCTGGCACCATATACCTGGTGTGCTTGGAGGTGGGTCATGGGGTCCTTGGCTGTACCAACATGGGGTTGGCATCATATAACCTGTGTGCTTGGAGGTGGGTCACGGGGTCCTTGGCTGTACACATTGAAGTGGTTCTAACTGGTCATGACATTATTGTCATGGGTGCTGCTGGGTGGAGACAGTTGGTGTGTAGACTGATGTCAATATCTAGTCAACAGTTTGTGGGGAGGTTGTGGCTGTTGTCCTGTGATACCCCATGTGTGGTGCAGTGTGTTGTTAGTGGGAAGACACAAGTGATATGGGACGAGTTCTGGACTGAGATTCTCTTTAGTCGACACTTCTTTCTACCCAGAAAGTCATGTAAATGTTGTTGTACATATAACATCTCTCCAAACAAGACTTTCACATTGTCTGTGATCTGTTATCATATTTACATGTTATACCTGTGTGTCTGTATGTGAAGTGGCTGTAAGATTGTAAATGTGTGGTGGAAGCTGCCCAGAAGGGCAGAGCATGTTTTCTGAAGGCATGTCCCATACAATAAATGTGGAAAGCTGCATGCTTGTGTCAGTCTCCGTGCTCTGTCTTTGTGTTTCTTCGGGTGTGAGTTACTGGTTTGTGTTAACTAATGACTGCAGCAGGATATGATCATATAAAGTGAAACGAAATGCTGTCATACTTTATTGTTTTATGTGAACCTGTTGTAGCTGCTGGGTTTGTTTGATTGTTATAACTGAATGTGTCCTTCATGACGTGGAGTGGGCCAGAATGTGACCTGTGTCTGGTTGTTGGGTCCTCCCATGTCAGCTGACATTATATACCACACACGTATAATAAAGAATGTACATATATAATGTAGTCTTCTCTTTTGGTTGTTTGCCTTATGTCTATATATTGTCATGTCAGTCCAGGTATTTGCCTGTCAGTATAAATTGTCATGTCAGTCCAGGTGTGAGAGGCAACCTTGTTATCTGAATCCTCTTGTCTTGCCTTAGATTCTCTGTAAAATGGAGGACACTGCCGGCTTCAGTGTTGACAGTAGTAACTTGCTGGAGGCGTCACTGCTCGTGGACAAGTTGCTCTGGTTAACATCTTGCCATACAGCACGGTACACAGCATCTCCGAGCCAATGTGTGGGTCCCAGTGACGAGTGGTACATGTGAGGCTGTCGCCTAGCCTCAGTGACAAATATTACATGTGAGGCTGTCTCGGAGAACTAAAGACACAGTGACAAACTTTCTCATCATGCTAGGTTTTTATTTTGGGATTAAGTTACTTTTATATACAAATTTAAAAACAACTAAGAAATGCCTCAAGTCAGCAAATATGAATCTCAAGGTTATGTTTCCTAACTTTCAAGTACCAGGACAGACAGTGAAATCTAGCAGCAAACTCTGAATATTGAACTTCTATTGTTAAAATGGTGCAACTAGTGGACCAAAAACTTGGAGAATGACTCACACAATCATTAATAAACCACAAAAAGAAAAAGAGTTGCAGTCAACCCCAGTATTTTTTTGGCTATTTGTGTTTTTCTGGCA
This sequence comes from Cepaea nemoralis, assembly GCA_014155875.1. Taxonomy (NCBI): domain Eukaryota; kingdom Metazoa; phylum Mollusca; class Gastropoda; order Stylommatophora; family Helicidae; genus Cepaea; species Cepaea nemoralis. The sequence goes on from JACEFZ010026119.1 coordinate 55,073, forward strand.
AGTTTACATTCAGTAGCTTGCCATTGCTTTCTAAACGACCAGCACTCATACCACTGCATGAAAACTAATGCAATGCGGCCTGCTGCCAACTCACCCGTAGCTGTGTTTTGAATGTGGGATTACAAATGGAGTCTGTAACCCCTTCACCATGGAGCCAGCTAATAAACTACAAACATTCATTCATTGTTGCCTGTGCAGAATAGAAGAGCTAACATGGTGTGAGAGAATCACTGATGTGGAGAGAACTGAAATACCAGTGAATCATGAAGTGAGGAAAGGACGCTGAGGCTGAACACACATTGAGAAAGTCTCATAACATGATAACTGGCAAGTCTTAACTTGTAAACTCAGGGACCAAAAGACTAGAGGGAGACCTGGCAACACAAGTAGAAGAGAATCATCAGCATCAAGTGCCCTGTCAGCTGGCATAGGCGCTCACTTCTCTCCACAGATCTCGGTAACTGGTTTTTTGGATCAACTGCTGATCATATTTCTCTGACACCCGTCTCAGTCCACCCAGCATCATCTCTTTTGGTCTGCCTTGTTTCCCACTTTTTTTTGTTTGGTTTTATAAGAACTGGCGGTCCCCCCAGGATCTAGAGCCGCCCCCTCAGGTCCCCACGTCCCTGTGTGTGATTCATATGACCGCCTCCACGTGTGGCCCTGGTAAGATCAAGTGCAGATACTACACTTTGATCTTAGACATACGGCCGAGTAATCTTTCAGGTTATCACAATGTTCTCCAGTGCCTATCTTCTCATTCTCATCATGTGACCAAAGAAAGTTGTTTGTCTTCTTCTTGTGAGAATTAAAGACGCAAAAGATAAAGAAAGATGGAACAGCCTAGCCTGAGCTGGTTGAGGCCCTAACCCCGGGGGGGGATACAGAACAGAAGTAGTACCAAGGTTTAACTAAAGTCAGTGGGTTGAGTTTGAAATCAGGCAGCCACTGGTTCTACTTCAGGGGTTGTCTCCACTTGCTTAGCTTGTGCCTGGAGTACAGCTTGGGCCTCCTGTCTTCTCCTCTCTCTGTGGAAGAGCTTCCTGGCTTCCATTCTGAAAGTAAACAGCAATCACTGAACAGGTCTAGATTTGGGCACATATCCTGATGAAGGCTGCTAGATCATCTGTGGGGATCTGTTGTCCGTCTTGCAATGCCCCATGGAAACAAGAGGACTCATTTCTTCTGGGTTCATCCGGAGTGTGTTTTTGGATGTAATTGAGTTGTGCCTGTTTACAGCAGAGCCACGATACTTTGCGCCATCTTCACCAAACACATCCACTTCTTGTGGGATTTGTCGGACCGGTTAACTTTCCCAGGTGTTCTCAAAGGACATTCGACTCCTGTTGTAATGTCACCTACATCCCAGCTGGTCAAGTTAGAATAGCCGAAGACATCCCGGTCAGCCCTCAAGGGAATGCAGGGGCAGACCATGGGCATTCCCCGCCATCCAAGGAGGCTTCCATACTTGCAGAGCCAACACACAGCGCTCTGGTACTGGGCTCACCCAAGGAATCGTCATGTCCTGCACATGGCTGCTTAGCCTCACTTCCATAATTATTGGGCATTTCGTTCACCCCAGGCCGCTCCCCACGCAAACCAGGATAGGTCAGTCTGCAGATGACATCCACTCAGCGAGCTTTCAATTCGGACTTTCCACAAAATGGGTTTGCTAGCCAAGCAATATTCCCATTCTTCTTCTTCTGCTGCGTTCATCCAGATTTTTTTTCCGGATGTGACTGCGTTGTGCCTGTTTACAGCAGAGCTGCGTTCTTGCGCCGTTAGGCCGACACATCCGACTTCTGCTGGCATTTGTTGACCGGGTTAACCTTCCCGGGGGTTTCTTAGGACGTTTGAATCTCACTGTTGTGGTGTTATCCCCCATCCTAGCTGGCCCATATAGAACAGCCAAAGACATCATGGTCAACCCTCAAGGGAAGGCAGGGGCAGACCCTGGGCATTCCCCGCCATCCAAGGAGGCTTCCATACTTGCAGAGCCATCACACAGCGCTCTGGTACTGGGCTCACCCAAGGAATCGTCACGTCCTGCACATGGCTGCCTAGCCTCACTTCCGTATATTGGGCCTTCCGTTCACCATAGGCTGTTCCTCCGGAAACCAGAAGAATGCAGTCTGCAGATGACATCCACACAGTGAGCTTTCGATTAAGACTTTCCACATAATGGATTTGCTATCCAAGCAATATTCCATTTTGTGCCACTAGGACACTTTTTCCACCTTTTATGAAGCCCACACAGTGAGCTTTCGATTCAGACTTTTCATGATGTACAGGAACTATATAATACAGGAATACTATACAGGAACAGCATAATAATGAGTTCATTCAACAGCTGTCTGGTGTACTAGGACAGTAATGACTGACTTACAATAGTGAACAATACCATGGACAGTGCATTCATAAATATCTTTGACTTACAATAGTGTACAATAGCTAAGGCAGATGTGACGGGACAGCCCCAGCAGCATCATAATTACCCAAGTTTTCAAGGAATTACAGAGCCCACAATATTTTTCTAAAATTCTCTAAAAGAATAAACGTTCCCCAGAAGAGGATAAAAACGTAAGAGAAAAATACAGAGTCACTTAGAGCCCGCACTATCATTTTTACTACATTGGTAGATCAAAGCAATGTCTGGTCTCTACATCTAAGAGATTTTCCCTTTGATGTTCTGATCAACCAGACATCGCGGAGCCAGTCAGTGTTAGTTTACAAGCCTGCGGTTGGAATAAGGACTAACACCTTACGTTCAACAGGACCTAACGTGTGAACCAGCCACGGCAGAATGGGAGATAAGAGGGTCAGCCAGACCCGTCTGAAATAATACATGGCAGTGCTACTCAGGGGAAAACCCCGTGTAATCCAAAGACGGCATATAATGCAGGCCTAACACCTATCTATAAGTCCAGACATTGGGGAGACGGGACAACGTCTGTAATTGCCACCACAAAGGAGCAATTAGGACCAGATGCTTAACACCTCACTGCAATACGGGCGGCAAAGTAGGAACACATGGCTGACACATTCCTGCCAGCAACCGGGAAGGCTTGTGTTAACCACAGATTGGTATGTAGTTATGACGCAACGTCTGTTGCAGGGGCCAATTCATTGTTTCAGGAATGTGGCAGGGCATCGGTCAAATTGGATTGACAAATGAAACTACCGTCCACAGGAAAGGAGGAGGGGTGAAAAGAATTTGGCACTTAATCCATCTGGGTAAACCATCTTACATGGAAAAATAGGCGGAGTTAATGAAAATGGGACATATTAATTAACCAACCTGGAAACTAGCCAGGAATTGAATAGAATAAAACTACATGCATGGCCAGCAAGACTTCAGACGCAAATTCACAATAGCATTCTTAGGATACCTACTGGAGAAATATTAACATTTCGTTCTGTTGGACTTCTGTACGAAGTATTATGATGGAATTTCCTAGCTATAAACCAGGTAAACCATTATTCTGATTAGTTTGTCTGCTAGTCTGAAGGCTTGTGTAGTTTCCTGTTTTACCTATTCTCCCAAACTTTACACTCGTGGATTTTCTTTGTACTTAATGTTCCAGTTCTAGCTTTACGATTTCACTGAGAACTATTTTCTTCTGGCATTCACTACTTGGTTGTCTGATTTGTTGTATGTGACAATTTGGAGAAATCCATTATCCAAGCTACATGAGCGTGTGGCTTATTCATGTACAGGAGATGCATTTAGATTCATCCTGTATGATGTTAAACATTGGGGAGACTGACTACTTAGGAGAAATTCCTGAGAGCTACCAGTCTCTTGATAGCGTCCAATTAACATTGATTATTTGGACCAACACTTTGAGTGCCTACCAAGATTGTGGTGAAACCACTTGGTTTGAGGAATGGCACCAGTTCACCTTGTCTGCATGATGTCCTGCATGAGGACAGACATGACTTAGGACATTCAATATCCCAGACAGATTCAGGGAAGGCATTTAATGTTCGACAGGACTGTGCGACCAGCCCTTCCGACAAGACAGTATGAATGAATCAGAAAGGGAAAGAGTAAGTGAGGTGAACTTATATGGGAAAACACCCCCATTACATAAATGTATGTGATGATGTATGTTTTGAGCTATAGATGTTCTAAATGGTTTTATGAATATATACATATATATTTATTATTTAGAACTGATATATGTTTATGTAACATGCCATCATCTATCATCATACCATCATACTACTTATGACTTGAATGTATGTTTATATGAATGTATAGACATATGTGTTTGAGATGTGTAGACGTAGATACTACCCATCTCCGTTTCATTTCATTCCAGATCTCTTAGGAGCAATGGGCAGTCAAACAATCCCTATCGGACGTGACTTAGCCTTGGTGAAGGGGACCAATTTGGACTCCTTCAATCTGACAGTGAACTGCGTCTCACTGGGGGAAGCAGGACCTATGTGCTTCTGAGCTTTTCAGCCAGATGAGTTACGTATACCATAATATAATCATCATCATCATATGATCATCATATAGCAATAATAAACACAGTTGTTGTATTTTAAAACTCAATTTGTCCGTTATAATTCTAAATGTTTATAAATGTTTGTGTAGCGTATCAAGTACACACATTATTGTATCATTTAGTGGGGGTTCGCACATATTGTCCAGAAGTGGGAATCTATGTCCGGGAGGTCTCTTGCCTATGCAGTCATAAGTAACCAGATTACGTTGCATGTCTTAACTCCTCCTTTCTCACTTCTGGTGATACCAAGTACAGCCAAATCTATATAGATATATTCTATCTTCAACGAGCCACTTCTTGGCTGTTTTCTTGAGTATCAGGGACAGTGTCTTAAATCAGCATAACAGACATTTGTTCCACGTTTTCTCTCTGTGATCTGGGGTAGCAATTAGTTCCTTCTGACAGAGTTAGGGGATCTTAAACTGCATCCAGAACTAAACACCAGCAGAAGAAAATGATTTTGGCTGAGTGGTTGCCCATCTGGGATCTAACACCAGCCAGTTGGTGACAGCAGATTGAGTTCATGTAAGAACTGGCTGGAATGGAGTTTAAAGACAGCTAAATACGATAGGATAGACTTCAAGGTCAGTGGACACACATCTTGGATACACTTTTCAAAGTCATTAAAGTCATGTCTGGGAATCCTATGTTTTCATAGAACAAATTAAGCTCATCTTTATTCTGGTAAGAAACCTAAGTCAGCAGAGGTGCTTCAACACAGTTCGGAAATTGGGGTAGAGAGAAAAGAATAGCTTTCTTTCCAAAGGTATTAATTTTAAGATAAGATACATACATTACTACAAACGCCAGATTAAGTCTCTAAAATTGAATAACACGCCCCAAGGATATATCCTTAGGCAACTGTTAAAAAATTGAAGAGAGTGAATATTGTACAAAGAGAAGTATTAGATGAGTAAATAATAAATATTGAAATGAGACTAGGTTCAGTGGGTGAGGTCATTGTAGGCCACAATGAACAACCTGACTGATATTTCAAACCACAACAGGGGTAGTCACAGATCAATCAAAAGACACTAATATTAGGAAACTGCTTGGTATGAATTGTTGCAATACTGCTAAAATATTTGATAACAGAAGATTTCACAAAGAAAGTTTGCCCTTGTCTACCCTTTTTTGGGTGTTAAGTCGAGCTTGCAAATTACAGAAAGAAGCCTGTTAAGTACAGAGTTTAGCAGCTAGTTAAGATGTTTTAAAATAGTTACTGCAGCGATATATACAACAAAATAACTTGTAATAACAGCAACTTTACCAAGCATCGAGATGAAGGCTGAACGAGTTTTGCACAGCAACATTTAAATCATATTTGGTCGTGTACCTGAGGTGAAAATGAAGGGACCCATATTCCCATTCGAGCCTCAGGGTCGCTTTCTCGACTTTTACTGTTGTGGTGTTTCCCCATCCCAGCTGCCCCCCCCCCCCCTAGAACAGCTGAAGACATCGCGGTCAGCCCTCAAGGGAAGGCAGGGGCAAACCATGGGCATTCCCCACCCCCAGAGGGTGACATGACCGTTTTTAAACACACCTGTCATTGGGTCCTGTGGATTGACAGAGAGGCCCCGCTGCAGAAGTAAATCTACATAAACTATTTTGGGGAAATGAGTACGAACTGTCAGTGGGGAATCGGGTACAGAATTGTTGAGTGGGGAATCGAGTACATAACTGTTGAGTGGGGAATCAAGTACATAACTGTTGAGTGGGGAATTGGGTACAGAACTGTTGAGTGGGAAATTGAGTACATAACTGTTGAGTGTGGAATCGAGTACAGAATTGTTGAGTGGGGAATTGAGTACATAACTGTTGAGTGTGGAATCGAGTACAGAATTGTTGAGTGGGGAATAGAGTACATAACTGTTGAGTGGAGAATCTGGTACAGAACTGTTGAGTGAGGAATACGGTACAGAACTGTTGAGTGGGGAATCCAGGATGGACCTGGCTGCATTGACCTATTGTGAGGATGGCTCTGGCATGTAGTTAACTAGCTGCCAATCAACAATCAGGCTTCAGCTGGGAGAGACTGAGTGCTTATGGGCTTATCCTTAGAGCAGTGATGTTGAGTCATCATCATACATCCTATGCCAAAGAGGGAGGTGGAAGACACACATCCCAGAGGAAGGTGGAAGACATGTCCCAGAGGAAGGTGGAAGACATGACCCAGAGGAAGGTGGAAGACATGTCCCAGAGGGAGGTGGAAGATACATATCCCAGAGAAAGGTGGTAGGCACATGTCCAGAGAAACGGTGAAGACACATGTCTCAGAGAAAGGTGAAAGACACGTCCCAGAGGAAGGTGGAAGACATGTCCCAGAGGGAGGTGGAAGATACATATCCCAGAGAAAGGTGGAAGGCACATGTCCCAGAGAAAGGTGGAAGACACATGTCTCAGAGAAAGGTGAAAGACACGTCCCAGAGGAAGGTGAAGACACATGTCCCAGAGAAAGGTGGAAGACATGTCCTAGAGAAAGGTGGAAGACACATGTCCAGAGAAAGGTGGAAGACACATCACAGAGGGAGGTGGGGAGACCACGTCAGAGGAAGGTTGGAAGAAATGTCCCAGAGGAAGGTGGAGACACACATCCAGGGAAGGTGGAATGATAAGTCAAGAAGGTGGAAAGACACACATCCCAGAGGAAGGTGAGATACAGGTCCAGAGGAAAGGTGGAAGACATGTCCCAGGAGGAAGGTGGAAGACCACATGTCCAGAGAAAGGTGAAGACACATCCCAGAGGAAGGTGGAAGACATGTCCAGAGGAAGGTGGAAGACATGTCCCAGAGGGAGGTGGAAGGACACATCCCAGAGGAAGGTGGAAGACACATCCCAGAGGGAGGTGGAAAGACAAATCCCATTTGGGAGGTGGAAGGCACAGTCCCGAGGAAGGTGGAGTCAACACGTCCTAGAGGAAGCAATTATTGACATGGGAAGGTAACATTCAATACTGGACAAGAAAGATGTACCATCATGGCAAGACCCTGAGAGACTGGTGTAGGGCCATGGCAACTGACTTTGGTTGTAAGTATGGTAAGAAATCTTGTCTGATCAATGACAGGTTTCAAATATGATTTGTGAAACCACGCAGATATTTTATAGTTGCCTATGTAATATATACACAGTTTATGATGCTGCATGATATTTGGCATATTGGAAAACTCAAGTGTCACATTTGTTTATTATATCCCGAAAGTGCCAATGTCACATATGTTGGTGTAGGTCAGCATGGCTGAATGGATAAGATTGCATGTTCTTACATATCCGGTGTGCTGATGCTGAGGTAAGGGGTTCAGCCCCTACACCGAACGGTTGGATTTAAAATGCTGACCTCTCGTCCTTGACTTAGGGACTTCAATTACAAGAACCTCTGAAGTCGGAGTGGGTTCACCTGATGGCGAGGGACACTAATAGGGGAAGCTAATTCACTACACAAAATTCAGTCCAAAGCGAGCGAGAGCAAAAAATAAAACCCAGTGGTGTCATATCCTGCAGTGTCAATGTAACCATATGTTGTCCATTATCCTGACAGTGTCATTGGTCCCCAACTGTCATATCCTGACAGTTGATTGTCACATATGTTGTCATATCCTGACGTGTCATTGTCACAAATGTCATATCTTGACAGTGTCATTGTCCATTATGCTGTCCATAACCTGTTGCAATATGTTGTCCATATATGACAGTTGTCATTGTCAGAAATGTTCATATCTGACAGTGTCATTGTCACATATGTTGCCCATATCTGACAGTGTCAATGTTGCATATGTTGTTCACATCCTGACAGATGTCATGTTGCATAGTTGTTCATATCTGACAGTTTGTCAATGTTGATATGTTGTTCATATCCTGACAGAGTCAAATGACACAATGTTGTTCATATCTGGGACAGTGTCAATGTCGCAAATGTTGTTCACATCCCGACGTGTCAATGTTGCACATGTTGTTCATATCTGACAGTGTCAATGTGCATATGTTGTTCATATCCTGACAGTGTCATATGTCACACATGTTGTTCATATCCTGACAGTGTCAATGCTGGCATTATGTTGTTCCATTCATGGACAGTGTCATATGTCACAAATGTTTTTGGTTCATATCCTGACAGTGTCATGTCGCAAATGTTGTTCCTATCCTGACAAGTGTCAATGTGCATATGTTGTTGTATATCCTGACAGTGTCATTGTCACACATGTGTTTATATCATGTAAGTGTCAATGTGGCATATGTTGTCACATCCTGACAGTGTCAATGTAACATACTTGTGTTCATTATCCTGACAGTGTCACTGTCAAACATGTTGTCCATAGTTGACAAGTGCAATGTCACATAGTGGGTCATATCCGACAGTGTCAATGTCACATATGATGTCCATATCTGACAGTGTTCATTGTCACATATGTTGTCCATCTCCTGACAGTGGATTGTCACAACATGTTGATGATATCCTGACAGTGCCAATGTGCATATGTGGTTTCATATCCTGACAGTGTCAATGCACATATGTTGATCATATCCTGAAGTGTCATTGTCACATATGTTGTTCATATCATGACAGTGTCACTTTCGCAAAATGTTGTTTCATATCCTGACAGTGTCAATGTCGCATATGTGTTCATATCCTGACAGTGTCAATGTAACAATGTTGTCCCCAGAGAAAAAGGTGGAAGACACATGTCCAGAGAAAGGTGGAAGACACATCACAGAGGGAGGTGGAAGACACACGTCCCAGAGGAAGGTGGAAGACATGTCCCAGAGGAAGGTGGAAGACACACATCCCAGAGGAAGGTGGATGATACATGTCCCAGAGAAAGGTGGAAGACACACATCCCAGAGGAAGGTGGATGATACATGTCCCAGAGAAAGGTGGAAGACATGTCCCAGAGGAAGGTGGAAGACACATGTCCCAGAGAAAGGTGGAAGACACATCCCAGAGGAAGGTGGAAGACATGTCCTAGAGGAAGGTGGAAGACATGTCCCAGAGGGAGGTGGAAAGCACACGTCCCAGAGGAAGGTGGAAGACACATCCCAGAGGGAGGTGGAAGGCACACGTCCCAGAGGGAGGTGGAAGACACATCCCATAGGGAGGTGGAAGGCACACGTCCCAGAGGAAGGTGGAAGGCACACGTCCTAGAGGAAGACAATTATTGACATGGGAAGGTAAATTTCAATACTGGACAAGAAAGTGTACCATCATGGCAAGAACCTGAGAGATGGTGTAGGCCAATGGCAAAGGACTGTGGTTGTAAGTATGGTAAGAAATTTGTTGATCAATGACAGGTTTCAAATATGATTTGTGAAACCACCAGAGAGAACAGACAAAGAGAAACACCCTGGTCCTCCAGGTTGGGGGTTGAAGCGTGGGGTTAACATCCCCACCTTTGTAAAAACCTTTCTTTGTTACGAAACAAATACATGAGCCTCGATATCGGACTGACTTATCTGGACAACGACCTTGGAACGTTAAAGGACTTTTGAGATTTGGAACATGGAATGTACGGACACTATATCGAGCTGGAGCGGCCCGAAGAACTAACCCGGGGAGCTGGTTGAATATCAAATGGATATCACAGCAATTCAAGAATAAGGTGGCCAGGAGAGGGTACTTTAGAGCAAAATGGAATGATTATAATATATGGAGGAAACACCCAAATAAACATGAATTAGGAACAGGATTTGTCATCAAAAAAGAGTTATGGGGGAACGTTTTAAACTTTAAAGCTTTAATGACAGGATTAGTAAATTACGAATAAAGGTAAATGGAAAAATATAACGATGATTAATGTACATGCACCTACTGAAGAGAAAGAAGATGATATTAAAGAAGACTTTTATAATGATCTGGAAGATGTCATAGAAGAAACCCCCAAACAGGACATCCTGATTGTGCTGGGAGACTTCAATGCAAAAATAGGTAGAGAGCAAACTAATAAAAAAGTGGCCGGTATGGAAAGCCTACATACAACTTCAAATGATAATGGATGGAGAGTCATCAACCTGGCAGAAGCCAAAGGACTGCAGATTAGCAGTACCAGACTACAAAGAAAGGATATACACAAACAAACTTGGAAATCATGTGACAAGAGAACCTATAATCAAATAGATCACATTTTAATTAACAACAGAAATGCATCAAACATACAGCAAGTCAGAAGTTATAGAGGAGCTGAGTGCCACAGTGACCATTTCCTCGTTGGAGCAAAATTTAAAATAAAACTTAAGAGAGCTTTCTATACTAAATTACAAAGATTACACCCAACATATAACAGAGAAAAACTACAAGACATTACAGTCAAAGAGAAATTTACAGATGAAATAAAATGTAAACTTGAAACTTTGCAAAACCCTTTGGAGGAAAGCGTTGACCAAACTTGGTTGAACATCAAGAATACAATTCAATCTACCGCAGAAGAATGTCTCGGTGTGTTAAGCCACGCATAGAAAGAACAGATGGTTCAATCAAAAATGTGAAGAAGCAGTCACTAGGAAGAAGAATGCCAGACATGTATGGTTAAATGACATCAATAACATCCAAAAGGAAGAGCATTATAGAAATGAATGTAAAGAGGCTACAAAAATAGTCAGACAGCAGAAGCGAGAATATATGAGTAATATAATCAAAGATATGGAAACTAATCACCAGAAAAATGAATCCAGAAATTTTTTTAAAGTACTGAAGTCAATGAAACGAGGGCACCAACAAAACACATATGGTTTAAAAGACAAAAATGGGAATATGATAAATACCAATGAGGAAATGTGCAACACATGGAAAGAATATTTTATTGAATTACTAAATTGTGAAGCTCCAAGTAACATTTTCCCACAGGAAGAGGTTCTAACATGCGAACCACAAATTGAAGAACCTACATTTGAAGAAATCCTATATGTAATCACACGACTTAAAAACAATAAGGCAACTGGGACTGATGGAATTGCTGCTGAATTTATAAAGGCAGGTGGCCATGCATTACATCTAAAGCTATACGAACTAATAATAAAAATCTGGAGGACAGAAGAATTACCCCATGACTGGAAAGAGTCATTATTGATACCTATCTTTAAGAAAGGAGACAAGTTCCAATGTGGAAATTATAGAGGAATATCACTACTGTCCACAAGCTATAAGATACTATCCGCAGTATTACTAAATAGACTAAAACCATATTCAGAAGACATATTAGGTGACTACCAGGCGGGTTTTAGACAAAACAGATCAACAATAGATCAGATATTTATCTTACGACAAATAGCCGAGAAACATTGGGAATATAAAAGAGATCTCCATAACATTTTTGTGGATTTTAAAAAGGCTTATGATAGTGTCCATAGGAATAGTCTATGGAATGTTATGCAGGAATTTGGAATACCAAGGAAGTTAATTAACATGACCAAACTATGCATGGAAGATACTTATAATATAGTAACATATAAAGGCAGGAAATCAGACCCCTTCCAAATAACATCTGGCTTGAAACAGGGTGATGCACTATCGCCGCTACTCTTCAATCTGGCTCTAGAGAAAGTTGTAAGGAAGGTAAAGGAGGAATGTGATATTGGAGGAACATCCAAGCTGCTTGGTTATGCAGATGATATAGATATTATAGGGCAAAGTGAACAAAAGACATTAGAAATATTGACTCACTTAAAGGAAAAAGCCCAACAGATGGGGCTGGTTATCAACCAAGATAAGACAGAATATATGGTAATTTCAAGAGACGGAATGGCTAAAAACTCTGGCCACATACAAATAGATAATATGACCATTAAAAGAACGGAAACATACAAATACCTGGGTACAATCTTCAACTGCTCCAACATCATAAGGGAAGAAATACAAACTAGAATCAACTCTGGAAATAAGATATACTATGCACTACAACATCTACTAAAATCAAAGGCGCTATCTCGTAACACCAAAATCACAATATACAAAACACTGATCAGACCAGTTGTGCTGTATGGCTCTGAAACCTGGAGTACAACGAAAGGAGACGAAGCCTTGTTACAAACCTTTGAGAACAAAATTTTAAGACGCATCTTTGGACCCATTAGGGATACACAAAGTGGAGAGTGGAAAAGAAGAAGTAACAAAGACATTTATGATTTGTTTAAGTCCCCGCTAATCACTGGTATCATGAAGGCTAATAGACTACAATGGCTAGGGCATATAGAAAGAATGGAAGATAATAGGGAAACAAAACTCGCTTACACTCAGGAAATAAATGACCGTAGACCCCGAGGTAGACCAAGAAGGCGGTGGAGAGATAATATACATACAGACCTACAAGCACTTGGAATCAACGACTGGCAAGAGAAGGTCCACCAGAGAGACGAATGGAGACAGATTGTATTTGCAGCAAAGAACCTCAATGGCTCGGAACGCTGAAGAAGAAGATATGTAATATATACACAGTTTATGATGCTGCATGATATTTGGCATATTGGAAAACTCAAGTGTCACATTTGTTTATTATATCCCGAAAGTGCCAATGTCACATATGTTGGTGTAGGTCAGCATGGCTGAATGGATAAGATTGCATGTTCTTACATATCCGGTGTGCTGATGCTGAGGTAAGGGGTTCAACCCCTACACCGAACGGTTGGATTAAAATGTTGACCTTTCGTCCTTGACTTAGGGACTTAAATTACAAGAACCTCTGAAGTCAGAGTGGGTTCACCTGATGGCGAGGGACACTTAATAGGGGAAGCTAATTCACACACAAAATTCAGTCCAAAGCGAGCGAGAGCAAAAATAAAAACATGGTGTTCATATCCTGACAGTGTCAATGTCACATATGTTGTCCATATCCTGACAGTGTCATTGTCACAAATGTTCATATCCTGACAGTGTCATTGTCACATATGTTTTCCATATCCTGACAGTGTCATTGTCACAAATGTTCATATCCTGACAGTGTCATTGTCACATATGTTGTCCATATCCTGTTGTCACATATGTTGTCCATATCCTGACAGTGTCATTGTCACAAATGTTCATATCCTGACAGTGTCATTGTCACATATGTTGTCCATATCCTGACAGTGTCATTGTCACATATGTTGTCCATATCCTGACAGTGTCATTGTCACAAATGTTCATATCCTGACAGTGTCATTGTCACATATGTTGTCCATATCCTGACAGTGTCAATGTTGCATATGTTGTTCATATCCTGACAGTGTCAATGTTGCATATGTTGTTCATATCCTGACAGTGTCAATGTTGCATATGTTGTTCATATCCTGACAGTGTCAATGTCACAAATGTTGTTCATATCCTGACAGTGTCAATGTCGCAAATGTTGTTCATATCCTGACAGTGTCAATGTTGCATATGTTGTTCATATCCTGACAGTGTCAATGTTGCATATGTTGTTCATATCCTGACAGTGTCATTGTCATACATGTTGTTCATATCCTGACAGTGTCATTGTCACATATGTTGTTCATATCCTGAGAGTGTCAATGTGGCATATGTTGTTCATATCCTGACAGTGTCAATGTTGCATATGTTGTTCATATCCTGACAGTGTCAATGTCGCATATGTTGTCCATATCCTGACAGTGTCATTGTCACATATGTTGTCCATATCCTGACAGTGTCATTGTCACACATGTTGTTCATATCCTGACAGTGTCAATGTGGCATATGTTGTTCATATCCTGACTGTGTCATTGTCACACATGTTGTTCATATCCTGACAATGTCATTGTCACAAATGTTCATATCCTGACAGTGTCATTGTCACATATGTTGTCCATATCCTGACAGTGTCAATGTTGCATATGTTGTTCATATCCTGACAGTGTCAATGTTGCATATGTTGTTCATATCCTGACAGTGTCAATGTCACAAATGTTGTTCATATCCTGACAGTGTCAATGTCACAATTGTTGTTCATATCCTGACAGTGTCAATGTCACAAATGTTGTTCATATCCTGACAGTGTCAATGTTGCATATGTTGTTCATATCCTGACAGTGTCAATGTTGCATATGTTGTTAATATCCTGACTGTGTCATTGTCACACATGTTGTTCATATCCTGACAGTGTCATTGTCGCATATGTTGTTCATATCCTGACAGTGTCAATGTGGCATATGTTGTTCATATCCTGACAGTGTCAATGTCGCATATATTGTCCATATCCTGACAGTGTCAATGTCGCATATGTTGTCCATATCCTGACAGTGTCATTGTCACATATGTTGTCCATATCCTGACAGTGTCATTGTCACACATGTTGTTCATATCCTGACAGTGTCAATGTTGCATATGTTGTTCATATCCTGACAGTGTCAATGTCACATATGTTGTTCATATCCTGACAGTGTCATTGTCACATATGTTGTTCATATCCTGACAGTGTCAATGTCGCAAATGTTGTTCATATCCTGACAGTGTCAATGTCACATATGTTGTTCATATCCTGACAGTGTCAATGTCACATATGTTGTTCATATCCTGACAGTGTCATTGTCACACATGTTGTTCATATCCTGACAGTGTCATTGTCACACATGTTGTTCATATCCTGACAGTGTCAATGTCACATATGTTGTTCATATCCTGACAGTGTCAATGTCACATATGTTGTTCATATCCTGACAGTGTCAATGTCGCATATATTGTTCATATCCTGAGAGTGTCAATGTCGCATATGTTGTTCATATCCTGACAGTGTCAATGTTGCATATGTTGTCCATATCCTGACAGTGTCATTGTTGCATATGTTGTTCATATCCTGACAGTGTCAATGTTGCATATGTTGTTCATATCCTGACAGTGTCAATGTCACAAATGTTGTTCATATCCTGACAGTGTCAATGTCACAATTGTTGTTCATATCCTGACAGTGTCAATGTCACAAATGTTGTTCATATCCTGACAGTGTCAATGTTGCATATGTTGTTCATATCCTGACAGTGTCAATGTTGCATATGTTGTTAATATCCTGACTGTGTCATTGTCACACATGTGTTCATATCCTGACCAGTGTCATGTCGCATATGTGTTCATATCTGACAGTGTCAATGTGGCATATGTTGTCATATCCTGACAGTGTCAAGTCGCATATGTTGTCCATATCCCTGACAGTGTCAATGTCGCATATGTTGTCCCATATCCTGACAGTGTCATTGTCACATATGTTGTCCATATCCTGACAGTGTCACTTGTACACACATGTTGTTATATCCTGACAGTGTCAATGTGCATATGTTGTTCATATCCTGACAGGTCAATGTCACATATGTTGTTCATATCCTGACAGTTTCAATGTTGCATATGTTGTTCATATCCTGACAGTGTCAATGTTGCATATGATTGTCATATCTGACAGTGTCTGTCAACTGTCACAAATGTTCTGTTCATATCCTGACAGTGTCAATGTCACAATTGTTGTTCATATCCTGACAGTGTCAATGTCACAAATGTTGTTCATATTCCTGACAGTGTCAATGTTGCATATGTTGTTCATATCCTGACAGTGTCAATGTTGCATATGTTGTTAATATCCTGACTGTGTCATTGTCACACATGTTGTTCATATCCTGACAGTGTCATTGTCGCATATGTTGTTCATATCCTGACAGTGTCAATGTGGCATATGTTGTTCATATCCTGACAGTGTCAATGTCGCATATGTTGTCCATATCTGACAGTGTCAATGTCGCACATGTTGTCATATTCCTGACAGTGTCATTGTCACATATGTTGTTCATATCCTGGACAGTGTCATTGTCACATATGTTGTTCATATCTGACAGTGTCAATGTCACAAATGTTGTTCATATCCTGACAGTGTCAATGTCACATATGTTGTTCCCTATCCTGACAGTGTCAATGTCACATATGTTGTTCATATCCTGACAGTGTCATTGGTCACAAATGTTGCTCATATGCCTGACAGTGTCATTGTAACACATAGTTTTGTTAATATCCTGACAGAGTCAATGTCACATTATGTTGTTCATATCCTGACAGTGTCATGCTCACATATGTTGTTCATATCCTGGCACAGTGTCAATGTCGCATATATGATTCATATCCTGAGATGTCAATGTCGAAATGTTGTTCATATCCTGACAGTGTCAATGTGCATATATTGTCCCTATCCAGACAGTGTCATTGACATAGTGTCCATATCCGACAGGTCATGGTCACATATGTTGTCCTATACTGACAGTGTTCCATTGTCACAAACGTTCATATCTGACAGTGTCATTGTTCACATATGTTGTCCATATCCTGACAGTGTCAATGTTGCATATGTAGTTCATATCTGACAGTGTCAATGTGCATATGTGTTATATCTGGACAGAGTCACTGTAACACTATGTTGTTCAATCCTGACAGTGTCAATGTCAAATATGTTGTTCATTCCTGACAGTGTCATTGTTACATATGGTGTTCATATCTTGACAGTGTCATTGTCACATATGTTGTTCATATCCTGACAGTGTCATTGTCACATATGTTGTTCATATCCTGACAGTGTCATTGTCACATATGTTGTTCATATCCTGACAGTGTCATTGTCACATATGACTGACATCTTGAGCACCAATGTCACGCATGTTTAACATATCCTGAAAATGTGAATGTCACATATATCTGACATATCCCAAAAGTGCCAATGTCACATGTTGACATATTCCACAAGTAAGAAAAGAAAAGTCCTACTTACTTGTCTGTTTTGATTTCTTGTTTACTCCGCAACAGAAACCTGTCAGAGTACTCAGAGATCTCCGGCCACTTGGAGGCCATGTGTGTGCCATAGGCTTGCTGAAGCTTCTGGAAGTTCTGACACTCGGCCAGAGTTTTGGGGTTGATGGTGGTCAGCACGTTGGTTTCATTCAGTTGGTGGCTGGAGCCGAACCAGGTGTTGAAATCTGCAGGATGCAAGAAAATACCCATCTGTGTGAGAAAATCTTAGGTGTATATATAGAACTATAGCATAAACCAGTTCGGATTCTGACACAGTTTGCATGGGCAAATGATGAGAGAAATGTGTACAGATCACCAAACCCAAACTTAGACAAATGATGAGAGAGATGTGTACAGATCATCAAACCCAAACTTAGAAAAATAATGAGAGAGATGTGTACAGATCATCAAACTAGACAACTGATGAGAGAGATGCGAACAGATCATGAAATTAAAACTCACTCGGGTTTCTCTGATGGTAGTATCCCTCGCTCGGTCTGCCATATTTCATTGCCACCACTGAAGGTATATTTGTTGGCGGCCTCCTTTTATACACATCAATGTTTAGATAGCGATGGACATCCTCTTTGTGGAAGTGGCTGATAGTTCTCTCTCCTGGATGTCACCAAATTCAGTTACAATAGTCAGATAAGGTAGTTCTCTCTAAGTTGATGTCACAAATTCAGTTACACTGGTAAGACAATGCAAGTCTAGATACGTTTACTTTTACTGCCTTCAACAATGACAGGATAGCAGCTTCATACATGAGTATACTAGAGATATTACATATACTAACACACAACTTTATGGGATGAGGTGATTGACTCTTCTCCCGTGTGCCAACAAAGAAAAGTATATAGTATTATTACACTACCTAGATCACAAGCCCTTAGCGACGGAGACCGGCTAATTCAGTACTCAGATCATATAATATAGTACTTCTTCTTCTTCTTCAGCTTCCCGGGCCATTGAGGTTCTTTGCTGCAGATACAATCCATCTCCATTCGTCTCTCTGGTTGACATTCTCCTTGCCAGTCAGTTGATTCCAAGTGCTTGTAGGTCTGTATATATATATTATCTCTCCACCGTCCTTCTTGGTCTACCTCCGGGTCTACGGTCATTTATGTCCTGAGTGCAAGTGAGTTTTGTTTCCCTATTATCTTCCATTCTTTCTATATGCCCAAGCCATTGTAGTCTATTAGCCTTCATGATGCCAGTGATTAGCGGGGACTTAAACAGATCATAAATGTCTTTGTTGCTTCTTCTTTTCCACTCTCCACTTTGTGTATCCCTAATGGGCCCAAAGATGCATCTTAAGACTTTGTTCTCAAAGGTTTGTAACAAGGCTTCGTCTCCTTTCGTTGTACTCCAGGTTTCAGAACCATACAGCACAACTGGTCTGATCAGTGTTTTATATATTGTGATCTTGGTGTTACGAGATAGCGCATTTGATTTTAGCAGATGTTGTAGTGCATAGTACATCTTATTTCCAGAATTGATTCTAGTTTGTATTTCTTCCCTTATGATGTTGGAGCAGTTGAAGATTGTACCCAGGTATTTGTATGCTTCCGTTCTTTTAATGGTCATATTATCTATTTGTATGTGGCCAGAGTTTTTGGCGGTTCCTTCTCTTGAAATTACCATATATTCTGTCTTATATTGGTTGATAACCAGCCCCATTTGTTGAGCTTTTTCCTTTAAGTGAGTCAATATTTCTGATGTCTTTTGTTCATTTTCTCCTATAATATCTAATATAATACTTAGATCATATAATATAGGACTTAGATCATATAGTATAGTACCTAGATCATATAATATAGCACCTAGATCATACAATCAGGAAAAATCAACTCCTTGATTACTGTAAAGAACCTGTTAAAATGCCTTAAAGTGCACCCGGCCCATGGTGCTACACCCGCATGTTTATAGACCAACTGGCGCTTGGTGGATGATGACAGCAGTATCATCCTGGCCACTTTTGCTTCCTAACACAATTTTTGAGAGCCATTTTAGGCTTGGTCAACCTCGAAGCTTGATTCAGTTTTAAAATGTTGAATGCATCCGATGTGGACTGGATCTTGGACCACCCTGGCGGCAGGGAAGTGTCTAGGCACTGTGTTACCGTGGTTCCCCCTGCTGCTTGAGCCAAGTAAAAAAAAAACTAATGTAATCCCATATTTATGAGAAGAAATAAATTGGAGAACTTGAAGACTGGCAAGATCAAGGGGAAGGCAGAAAAGTAAACACCTGGATGGCTTGGCCACGTGGCATGGTTGAAACAAGAACACGGAGCTGATCCACGACTCTGGTGATCGTGTGAGATGATGAAACATGACCGCCAAAGCTTATCAGCATGGCACATGATGATGATTAATCCCATAGCAGATACTATCCCTGGTGATGTGCACTGTTTGACCTTCACACATTCTAGGTCATGAGTAGAGATGTGTGGCGGTTTCCTTCCTCAGCTCATGTCCTTCCTACACAATTCACTGAGAGTTGTTCCTGGTTTCCATTGTACAAGGTTGGATCAACCCCTAACCCCCCAGTCGGAGCAAAAATCTGCCTCTGCTGGGGACTGAGCCTGAACCACTGCTTTGGGGGCCAGTGCCAATCCACTACACCACTGCAGCTCCATGAGCTAAGTATTAGGGACATTCATTTGAAAACTCGTTCCATGGCTTTATTACAAAAGCATGAAAGAAACATTAACAAGTGTGGTAGAATTAAGACAAAGCATTCATTTTGAATGAATTATGCACCATGGGTTGGTCAGAAGTAGTCGCAGTGGGCATTCATGCAAGCATCCCATGCTTAGGTAGGCGGGCAAATGCCGTTCACACAAAAAAAGATTGTGTTGCTCACTGAACCAAGTGTTTATTATGTTCATTATGTCTGCAATCTGTGTGAAATCTGCTCAGCATAACCTTACCACCGCGGAAACCTGTAACTTGAATTCTTTGGCTTTTGGTGATCCAGCATGCTTCCATTGCATGCCCTCTCTTTTGCTGCTCAGTTCAAAGTGTGACACAACGAATTCATTGCCTGCCACTATGGGGAAGAGAAATGCATCACCCTCCACTCTGTAACGCAGCAAGTGGTTCAAAACACCATCCCATGTGTCCCTTTTTTTTGCAGTCGGTCAACACCATGGTACCCACTGTGAACACACCTTCCAATATTGCAGTTTCTTACGAACGACCTTTTGAATTGTCCCAATGGACAATCAAATCTTTCACTAGCGGAAATTGCTTCGACAACGGTTCATCTGTACTGCTGCATCAATTTTGGCGATATTTTTTTCTGTTGCATTACCGTATTTTATGGAGTATAAGACGCACTTTTTTCTTCAAAAAATTGCCTCCAAAATTCAGGTGCGTCGTATACTCAAATTATTTTTTTCAAGTTACTGAAGTTATTTTTCTTAAAAATTGCTTAAAAATTAAGGTGCGTCTTATAGGGCCGTAGCGTCTTTTAGTCCCTAAACTACGGTAATATGCGTCGAAGATCTGATGTCATGAACTGATGTCCTTTCCGAAACATTTGTGCCCAGTCTGTCACTGTGTCTTCAAAACACATTTGTTACTGTAAGTGCCTGCATTCTTGATGAATGTCCACTCTGGTCGACATCCGTCAAAGAAAGAAACAGAATCACCATCTTTGAGCTTCCTGGTCGGATTTTGGATCAACCCGGCATTCTACAACGGTCAGAAACAGAACCTATGCATCATGGGGACGATAAAGCACGTGCTCTTTTATTCATTGGTCAGTACTTGTCACATGACTATGACATGATCATGTTCAACGTATGCAATTACGTGCAGTGCGCAATGAATGGATTTCAAATGAACACCCCTTATACATAGCCAAAATACAATCATTGCCAGCTGCTGTTTTTACTCAGTCTGATATTTCTCTAGTAGTGTTGCCTGTCATTTCTGTAATAGTGTTTTCTGTCATTTCTTGGATGTGTTCTGTCATTCTTGGATAATGTTTTCTATCATCTATGGCTAATATTTGTTTATCATTTCTCGCATAAGTTTTTTGACATGTCACTAGTAGTTTTTTTCCTGTTGTTTCTCTAATACTGTTTCTGCCTTTTCTCTGTTAGTCCTCTTGTTTTTATAAATAATTTTTATTATTCCTTTGATAATGTTTCCAGACATTTCTCTAGTAGTTGGTTCTATCATTTGTCTGAATATGTAATAACCAGATGAAAGAGGAGGAAATGCAGTATGACATGCATGGAAGATGATCAGCCGTCAAACTATCTAAAATACAGAAGACAGCAGGTTGTGCAGAAACATGATCACCTGTGTTGCTGCACATGACACACACAGTTACTACCACTCTCCTGTATAGAAACACCAAAACTTTATACCACTTTTCGAAGGTCCCATGGCAGTGAGGAACCCAGCCGGCTTGTGTTGCGCTGCCCAGGTGGTTCCCTTGTCCACTGTTCCCCAATCCAGCAGTGAGGTTTAGAGCGAGAAGGGTTGTCACGAAACAAATACTGACTTGTATCATATGCAAAACGATTTCAATGGGAGCTGGACACACAGCGCCACCTTTCTTAGACCCTGGGCCACCGGGCACATCTTCATACATGAAAAATGGTGAAGATCCTGTATGATTGAAAAAAATGAGCAAAAGTGTGTACAATGGCAATTCTGTGGCACGTGTGTGGTAATGACATGACACGATACAACATGTCATGACGCTAATAAACAAAACTTGTGAGTTGTTTTATTGGAGTTAGGTAGGTAGGCAGAAGGATTGACTGATTGATTGATTGTTGAAAAAACATTCATTGTTTATGAAATGATCTCTGTGACTGTTTCATTGTGTAATGGCAAGGCTGGCCCTATACAAGCACAGTCATCGTATGTGTGTTCTGCAAAGTGACACAGGCGTTCATGTCTCACCATAATCTCAGTCCATAATGTTCTATATCATCTACTGATGATATTCTTCCATACTATTATCTGAGACTATCAAGCTTAATTTCTTGGGCAGTTCTGTTTGTCTTTTTCTTATTGTTGTGTGTACACTTCATTAACTCTTTCAGGCAACTGTTAGTTACCCTGGCAGTCCAAGATATTTGTAACCTGTCTCAGAAACTACATCTCTGCTGCCTCCAAGCTCTCCCCAATTTGCAACCTGTCTCAGAAACCACATCTCTGCTGCCTCAAGCTCTCCCCAATTTGCAACCTGTCCTCAGAAACCACATCTCTGCTGCCTCCAAGCTCTCCCCAATTTGCAACCTGTCTCAGAAACCACATCTCTGCTGCCTCCAAGCTCTCCCCCAGTTTGCTCCACGATGCACTGCCTTTACAGTAAAAACATGTCCAGTTTCAGTACTCTCCTTCTGACATTCAAAGTTAATTTTGACACAACTATGTTTCATCTTCTGTGATGCAGTGTTTGCTTGACCTATTCTGTTCTTTTCTGTCACACATCTTCCATCTGTTATGATTTCCTGCAGATATTTGAATTGACTGGCTTCGTTAAGTATTTTGCGTCGCAATGAAAAACAATAAATATGATGCAGTGCCGTGAATTCTCATTTTGAAGCTAAGAAATGAATAGGAAAAAATTCTTGCAACGTCATTACATTTAATGTTTCATTGTCACTGCATATCATCTGTACATATTGAACACATTCATTCATAAATTACTAAAAACAATTCAGTCAACCATCTTTTTTTGCTTCTTTTCACTCTCCACTTTGTGTATCCAATGGGCCCAAAGATGCATCTTAAGACTTTGTTCTCAAAGGTTGTAACAAGGCTTCGTCTCCTTTAGTGTACTCCAGGTTTCAGAGCCATACAGCACAACTGGTCTGATCAATGTTTTATATATTGTGATTTTGGTGTTTTTAGCAGATGTTGTAGTGCATAGTAAATCTTACTTCCAGAGTTGATTCTAGCTTGTATTTCTTCCCTTATTATGTTGGAGCAGTTGAAGATGTACGCAGGTATTTGTATGCTTCCGTTCTTTTAATGGTCATATTATCTATTTGTATGTGGCCAGAGTTTTTGGCGGTTCCTTCTCTTGAAATTACCATATATTCTGTCTTATCTTGGTTGATAACCAGCCCCTTTTGGTGAGCTTTTTCCTTTAAGTGAGTCAATATTTCCTATGTCATTTGTTCATTTTCCCCTATAATATCTAATATAGTACTTAGATCATATAATATAGTACTTAGATCATATAGTATAGTACCTAGATCATATAGTACAGTACCTAGATCATATAATATAGCACCTAGATCATACAATCAGGAAAAATCAACTCCTTGATTACTGTAAAGAACCCGTTAAAATGCCTTAAAGTGCACCTGGCCCATGGTGCTACACCCGGATGTTTATAGACCAACTGGCACTTGGTGGATGATGACAGCAGTTTCATACTGGCCACTTTTGCTTCCTAACACAAATTTTGAGAGCCATTTTAGGCTTGATCGACCTCGAAGCTCGATTCAGTTTTAACATGTTGAATCCGCCTGATGTGGTCTGGATCTTGGACCTTCCTGACGGCAGGGAAGTGTCTAGGCACTGTTACCGTGGCTCCCCCTGCTGCTTGAGCCAAGTAAAATAACAACTAATGTAATCCCATATTTATGAGAAGAAATAAATTGGAGAACTTGAAGACAACTGGCAAGATCAAGGGGAAGGCAGAGAAGTAAATATCTGGATGGCTTGACCTCGTGGTATAGTTTAAACAAGAACACGGAGCTGATCCACGACTCTGGTGATCGTGCGAGATGACGAAACATGACCGCCCAAGTGTATCGGCATGGCACATGATGATGATTAATCCCATAGCAGATACTATCCCTGGTGTGTGCACTGTTTGACCTTCACACATTCTAGGTCATGATGTATGAGATGTGTGGCCAGTTTCCTTCCTCAGCTCATGTCCTTCCTACACAATTCACTGAGAGTTGTCTGGTTCCCATTGTACAAGGTTGGATCAACCCCTAACCCTCACCAGTCGGAGCAAATAATCTTGCCTCTGCTGGGGACTGAGCCTGAACCACTGCTTTGGGAGGCCAGTGCACAATCACTACACCACTGCAGCTCCCTGAGCTAAGTATTAGGGACATTCATTTGAAACTCGTTCCAATGGCTTTATTACAAAAGCATGAAAGAAACATTAACAAGTGTGGTAGAATTAAGACAAAGCATTCATTTTGAATGAATTATGCACCATGGGTTGGTCAGAAGTAGTCGCCGTGGGCATTCATGCAAGCATCCCATTGCTTAGGTAGGCGGCAAATGCCGTTCACACAAAAAAAGATTGTGGTTGCTCACTGAACCAAGTGTTTATTATGTTCATTATGTCTGCATCTGTGTGAAATCTGCTCAGCATAACCTTACCAGCGGAAACCTGTAACTTGAATTCTTTGGCTTTTGGTGATCCAGCATGCTTCCATTGCATGCTCTCTTTTGCTGCTCGGTTCAAAGTTGTGACACCACGATTCATTGCCTGCCACTATGGGGAAGAGAAATGCATCACCCTCCACTCTGTAACGCAGCAAGTGGTTCAAACACCATCCCATGTGTCCCTTTTATTTGCAGTCGGTCAACACCCATGATACCCACTGTGAACACACCTTACCGAATATTGCAGTTTCTTACGAACGACCTTTTGAATTGTCCCAATTGACAATCAAATTCTTTCACTAGCGAACATATGCTTCGACAACGGTTCATCTGTACTGCTGCATCAATTTTGGCGATATTTTTTTCTGTTGCATTACCGTATTTTATGGAGTATAAGACGCACTTTTTTCTTCAAAAAATTGCCTCCAAAATTCAGGTGCGTCTTATACTCAAAATTATTTTTTAAGTTACTGAAGTTATTTTTCTTAAAAATTGCTTAAAAATTAAGGTGCGTCTTATAGTCCGTAGCGTCTTATAGTCCATAAACTACGGTAATATGCGTCGAAGATCTGTCATGAACTGATGTCCTTTCCTGAAACATTTCGTGCCCAGTCTGTCACTGTTGTCTTCAAAACACATTTGTTACTGTAAGCTGCCTGCATTCTTCGATGAATGTCCACTGGTCGACATCCTTCAAATGAAAGAAACAGAATCACCACTCTTTGAGCTTCTCTGGTCGGATTTTGGATCAATCCGGCCATTTTATCAACGGTCAGAAACAGAACCTATGCATCATGGGACGATAAGCACGTGCTCTTTTATTCATTGGTCAGTACTTGTCACATGACTATGACATGATCATGTTCAACGTATGCAATTACGTGCAGTGCGGCACGAATGGATTTCAAATGAACACCCCTTATACATAGCCAAAATACAATCATTGCCAGCTGCTGTTTTTACTCAGTCTGATATTTCTCTAGTAGTGTTGTCTGTCATTTCTTGGATAATGTTTTCTGTCATTTCTTGGATGTGTTCTGTCATTTCTTGGATAATGTTTTCTATCATCTCTTGGATAATATTTGTTTAATCATTTCTTGCATAATGTTTTTTGACATGTCACTAGTAGTTTTTTTTCCTGTTGTTTCTCTAATAATGTTTCTGCCTTTTCTCTGTTAGTTCTCTTGTTTTTTATAAATAATTTTTATTATTCCTTTGATAATGTTTCCAGACATTTCTCTAGTAGTTGGTTCTATCATTTGTCTGAATATGTAATAGACACAAGATGACAGAGGGAGGAAATGCAGTATGACTTGCATGGAAGATGATCAGCCGTCAAACTTATCTAACATACAGAAGACAGCAGGTTGTGCAGAAACATGATCACCTGTGTTGCTGCACATGACACACACAGTTACTACCACTCTCCTGTATAGAAACACCAAAACTTTATACCAGTTTTCGAAGGTCCCCATGGCAGTGAGGAACCCAGCCGGCTTGTGTTGTGCTGCCCAGGTGGTTCCCTTGTCCACTGTTCCCCAATCCAGCAGTGAGGTTTAGAGCGAGAAGGGTTGTCACGAAACAAATACTGACTTGTATCATATGCAAAACGATCAATGGGAGCTGGACACACAGCGCCACCTTTCTTAGACCCTGGGCCACCGGGCACATCTTCATACATGAAAAATGGTGAAGCATCCTGTATGATTGAAAAAAATGAGCAAAAGTGTGTACAATGGCAATTCTGTGGCACGTGTGTGGTAATGACATGACACGATACAACATGTCATGACGCTAATAAACAAAACTTGTGAGTTGTTTATTTGGAGTTAGGTAGGTAGGCAGAAGGATTGACTGATTGATTGATTGTTGAAAAAACATTCATTGTTTATGAAATGATCTCTGTGACTGTTTCATTGTGTAATGGCAAGGCTGGCCTATACAAGCACAGTCATCGTGATGTGCTCTGCAAAGTGACACAGGCGTTCATGTCTCACCATAATCTCAGTCCATAATGTTCTAGATCATTCTACTGATGATATTCTTCCATACTATTATCTGAGACTATCAAGCTTAATTTTTCTTGGGCAGTTCTGTTTGTCTTTTTCTTATTGTTGTGTGTACACTTTCATTAACTCTTTCAGGCAACTGTTAGTTACCCTGGCAGTCCAAGATATTTGTAACCTGTCTCAGAAACCACATTTCTGCTGCCTCCAAGCTCTCCCCAATTTGCAACCTATCTCAGAAACCACATCTCTGCTGCCTCCAAGCTCTCCCCAATTTGCAACCTGTCTCAGAAACCACATCTCTGCTGCCTCCAAGCTCTCCCCAATTTGCAACCTGTCTCAGAAACCACATCTCTGCTGCCTCCAAGCTCTCCCCCAGTTTGCTCCACGATGCACTGCCTTACAGTAAAACATGTCCAGTTTCAGTACTCTCCTTCTGACATTCAAAGTTAATTTTGACACAACTATGTTTCATCTTCTGTGATGCAGTGTTTGCTTGACCTATTCTGTTCTTTTCTGTCACACATCTTCCATCTGTTATGATTTCCTGCAGATATTTGAATTGACTGGCTTCGTTAAGTATTTTGCGTCGCAATGAAAACAATAAATATGATGCAGTGCCGTGAATTCTCATTTTGAAGCTAAGAAATGAATAGGAAAATTCTTGCAACGTCATTACATTTAATGTTTTCATTGTCACTGCATATCATCTGTACATATTGAACACATTCATTCATAAATTACTAAAACAATTCAGTCAACCATCACTCCAAACAGTCAATGAAGTTTATATTACTACTACTACTACTTCTTATTCCTCCTGCTCCTCTTCTTCTTCCGCTTCTTCTTCTTGTGGAGTAGAGTGCAGCCCCTCAATCTGTCCAGTTCTCCTTTTCTTCTTGTTTTCTCTTTTTGTCAAAGTTAGGATATGATGAGAGTGCTAGAGCCAGCAGTAATGCCATCTGTCCTATTCACGGAAACTTTACTCTAAAACACCCACCTTTTTCAAATTCTTCAGCTGCTGTTCATTCAGGACTGTGTACAGGTCATTGGGCGTCCGTGGCCGACCTGACACGTCAAGGTGCTGCTGACAACTCCAGCTGAGAACAAGTAAATGATTGTGAAAAACAACAGCAAGATGGAAAACCAAAGCTTGTGTGGAAGGCTATCAATAATATTGAACAAATGTATTAGTGTGTACGTAAACATTTGTTACAACTTGATATGAAAAGCAATGGTAGCAATTACTTGCCAGATGAATCATCCTGAGTACAAGTCCTGTTTGGGGTCAGGTTATTATACAGATGAATCATCCTGGGTATAAATCCTGCTTAGAATCGGGTGATTATACGGATAGTGGTTAAACCACCCTCACAATCAATCAATCAGGTGCCATCTCCAGAATGAAGGTTGGATCTCCAACACTGTCTGTCTCTCACCTTGATTGTACATTCTAACAGACTGCTGTAATTCCATCTCTTGATGTTATCTTCCCATGTGTATCATTGTCTAAGCCTCACAATATTATCCCACATAAAGCTAGTTTTTCTATTTTGTCCATTCTGTTGATACATTTTGTACATTTCATTTGTCTTGTCCTTATAGTTTTAATAAGTGATCTTGTTAAATCTTCAGCTCACAACACTACAGCATTTGTTTTCTTCTCTGTCCAAAATATTCTCAACATTATTCTCTGTCCATATTATCAACATTATTCTCTATCCATGATATTCTCAACATTCTTCTCTGTCTAAAATATTCTCAACATTCTTCTCTGTCTAAAATATTCTCAACATTCTTCTCTGTCTAAAATATTCTCAACATTCTTCTCTGTCTAAAATATTCTCAACATTATTCTCTGTCCACGATATTCTCAACATTCTTCTCTGTCCATGATACTCTCAACATTCTTCTCTATCCAAGATATTCTCAGCATTCTTCTCTGTTCTTGATATTCTCAACATTCTTCTCTGTCCATGATACTCTCAACATTCTTCTCTATCCAAGATATTCTCAGCATTCTTCTCTGTACAAGATATTCTCAACATTCTTCTCTGTTCTTGATATTCTCAACATTCTTCTGAGTCCATTAAATTCTAAACATTCTTATCTGTTCTTAATATTTTCAACATTCTTCTTGAAAGCCACAATTCCACTGCCTCTAGTTTCATCACCATTTGATGACTCTGTCCAGCATTCACCTCCATGCGGTAGAACACACCACACACAAGTTTTCTGTTAGCAGACTTGACTGAAATGGTATGACAGAATCACCAACATGGAGCTCACGGACAGAACTGGACAAATTCCAGGGAATTAAAGGTGAAGAAAAGACACTGTTGCAGGATATGACCCACATTGAGAACACCTGTTAATCGCTAAGTGTTGTGTGGAGTCACCTTCTGCTAGCGCCTGGCACATGATGATGATGAAGAGTGTCCTGTGATACAAAGTGCTACATAGGACAAGTGAACTGAGTCCACCAGCATTATGTAGCAGTGGTGATGGTGAGTTGAGGACAACTATTTGTGTGGACATCAACAGAGGCTGTTATAGACATCTGGTAGTCAGGCTGGAATTGTATGCTGATATCACATGTTGAAACATTTTGTTTTTGGTTGTTTGTGTGTGCGTGTGTGTGCTTGCTCACTTTGACCTCAAGTGTAGTCCATACACGCTACTTCTAGTAGTGCTGGGCTGAATTTTGTGTGTGGATTAACTTTCCCTATTACCAGTGTCCCTCGCCATCAGGTGAACCCTCTCTGACTTCAGAGGTACTTGTAATTAACGTCCCCATGTCAAGGACGACAGGTCAAATGTTAGTCCAGCTGTCCAGTGCAGGGGTTGAACTGCTTACCTTGGCATCAGCACACCGGATATTTAAGAACACGCGTTCTTATCAATTCGGCCATGCGGACCTGCAAACTTTTTGTTTAATTTGTGCACATGCATCAGCTATACTGCATTTCCATGTCAGTATTTATTTGAAAATCCGGTGTTATCATCTGTATTAATAAAGCTGAATGATAATTATGCCACTCATGTCTGAGTCCTTGCAATGATATTCTTGTTGTAAGGGGAGGAGTACAAATAAGATTGAACCAGATATAAAGCAAGGGACAACGTTAAGCTTCAACAACAGAACATCACTTCTTAGAAGTCTGGAATCCACAACTGTCAAGCTGACCCTTTGCAATTTCTGTTGTTATTTATGTTTTCATTATAATTGTAAGCTTCCTGTAGTTCAACTTCACTGCAGTTGATGCAATATTGCCGGTTCTGTGGCAAAGGGGTTATAGATGCAAATTGTAATCCTGCGTTCAAAACACAGCTGCGAGCGATTTGGCAGCAGACCACCTTGCATTGGTTTTCATAAAATGGTATGAGCATCAGGCATTCAGAAAGCAATGGTAAACTACTGAAAGTAAACTTGACAGGAAATCACAAACAGTTAAATAATACTGGGGTTGACTGTGACATCCTGTACAGGATATGCAAATAACTTAACTAGATCAACACATTATATTTTTGGAGAAATCCAGAAGGCAAAATAAATATAGAGAGGCCCAAAAATACACAGAGTTGAGTTCGAGATTAGCAATTGGGGAACGACATGGAAGGATCTTAGAAAGGTTGCAAAAGTTGGGAGGATATGATGTGAGATGGTTGATGGAACCTGTCTAGAGGTTGGAGACATGTCACAAAGCCATCTGAGGTCAAACACACCAACCTTTCAGCTGCAGAAGTGTGCAACCAGGTGCCACACACCAACCTTTCAGCTGCAGAAGTGTGCAACCAGGTGCCACACTCACCTCAACAGATGAATTAACATTTCCTGTATTTATATTGGAATACCTTTGAGGTGATAAATGCAGACTTACGGGTCAGGTTTGGCTGGTATCAGTGATGGCAGTATGTACTTGTCTGTATACTCCGATCTTTCAGGCCAGGGGGCAGGTTTCTGGGCACACCTTGTGTGAGCCATGGTTGTGGCAATCATGCACTCACTTTATCTGTGTGTACAACTGATTCTCTGGCCAACACATCGGCGTCCTGAAAGTATTGCATTTTAAATTTGTCTGTCAGAACTGGTTCTCTGTCCAAAACATCTGTGAGTCTTTAGGTCAGGATATTTGAATATTTCCCAACACTTCGTTCTCATTATAATTTATATGCTTCTTAAAGTTGAATATAATTGTGTTCTCTCATTAATTAACTTCTTAGTTACTCTGGCACACCATAGTATTTGCAATATTCGTATTCATTCTGGTTTCATGTTTCAAAATTCACTTAAACTTACTTAAAATCAAACTTTATTAAAATAAAAAGCTAACTGAATGATGGATGAGGATGGAATGTGCATCGTCTCATTCAGAGTAATGCGGAACATAGAAATGAAATTGCTATCTAAAATGAAGAGATTAGTTTATAGAACAATAACAGAGATATCAGAAAGTAGCACAATCAGCCGTCATATAGTCAGCAGAAACCTGATTTTATTGGGTCAGATATTCTTGATTCAGAATTCTCTGCTTGTGTTGTAGGAAGTAAACACCATCCACGGGCTGACTGTCACTAATGACGCTTGTCCATAGCAACAGTAATAATAAATTATTTTTGTTTTACATTATGCTATCAAACTTTGATGAAAATAATGTTTACAACATATTTAAGTTTACACTTGTTGTTAGTACATAATAACTGAATTCCCATTATTTCTGTGGTGACCGCGAGGCTGATGTTGTTACCGGAAGAGCATGGCAGACGACCAGAGAACATGGCCGGGCTCAAACACAGGACTACCACAGCTTCTAGTAGAAGACTTTCTGGGGCCGGGGGACTTTCTGACGCACGTTCTCGACCACAGCAGGACACAGACATGGCAGGCAAACCATCCTCGGGCAAGGGGAAACTCAAACGTTCCTCGAAAAAACGTTCCTTGGCGGAATCAACACAAGATGACGGAGAACCGCAGACAAAACAAGGCAAAACAAACGTGGAATTTATTTCAGAAGTGGAATTCAAATTTCTCTTGTCCGATCGGGAGACCGTAATTGAAGGTTCGTTGTTTGCTCCTACTCCACGGTTTAGTATCTTTTTCCCTAATTTTTATTTTGCTCATTCTTCATGTGACTAAAATATAAAATTGCTTGCTTGCTGTGAACTCCAACGCGAAGTCCTGTCGAAGTATGTCGGATGAAGACATCCTGTTGTCCAACATCAGTGTGATGTCATACAGGACCTGAGGTTTGCGTGAGTATCCGTTGTCCCATGTCTGGCTTATTGGTGTGCAGACTGGTGGTTCCTCGCCGTACAGGCAGACAATCTCCGACTTTGGAAGAATCAACGATCCTACTGACTTTAGCCAGGACCCCAAAGGGACCTGTTGCCGAGGACATTCAGAGAGGACGCGTCAATAGGTCTTGGCCTGTATAGAACCCAGCCCTGGTGCCTAAGAAGAGCCGGCTCCATGGTGAAGGGTTTACGGATGCAGTTCATGATACCGCATACCCGCATTCAAAACACAGCTGCTGGCAATTTGGCAGCAGACCACCTTGCGTTGGTTGGTTTTGTATGAAATGGTATGGGTGCCGGTAGTTCAGAAAGCTGTGGGAAACTACTGAACGTAAAATTGCCAAGAAATGCTGGTGTTGACCGCAACAGCCTGTACTGTAAAGGATATGCAACTATTTTAAGAAGTGTTAAGTCTGATAAGTATTAGTAGAGCACAATTTGGACCAATTTAATGTTTAGTGATATTTTAATATTTAGTGATAATGGTAACACAACGCTGAGGAAAATCTGGTTGTGACATAATGTTTTTTCTATCAGTAAAGCCACACAACACTAGAAAATATCAATGCTCTCTGATTTCTGCCTGGAAATAAAACTAATAGTAATAAATAAAAGCCTTCCTCATCCTCTTGTTGTAGGTTGTGACTTCTATCGCAGGCTTACTTGGCCACGCTTGAGGATTTAGCTACAAAACACTACGTATATACACAGTACATACCGGTCTATAACCGCTGCCTGTTCAGCTGATCTCTTGTCTGTCAGATGAAGTAAATCATTGAATGTGGCGGGTTTGCTCTTTATGATGCAAATGTTACATTGCAGGAGACAAGTTAACTTTTCATATTTTTAGCCACAGCAACAGAATCATTCATGTCTTTTCCAACAATCACCATAAATCATGGTGATGCAAATACTCTCCCGTGTGTTGCCGGGGCCCATAAGGGAAGCAACGAATAGCAACACTGCAGCCTACCACGCATGTCGTAAGAGGCGACTAAGGAGGCTTGATGGTTCCGTCGCCCTGCTACTGAGTGAGTGCGTGGCGCGACACTGTGAGTTTCGTGTGAAATGCTTTTGAATCTGCCCAAGTTTTTATTTTTGGAACGTGACTGCATGTTCGGAGCGATGGCAGGTGGCTATGTCCCAGAGTTGACCAGTTTTTGCCTTATGCAGAAATGCGTGGCTGCTGGGCTTCTGGTTGACTGCCACTGCCATCGGTGATGAACTGTATGTTCGTGGACTGTGTGGGTGAACATCTAGGAAACATCCAGATAGGAAAATGACTGCCGATTCCATCAGAGATGAATTGGGTGTTTCGTGGGGGACTGGTGTGTTGACATTCTGGCGGCGGCATTATGCACAGTGTATCTGTGCGGGCTGTTGTTTGTCGAGACTCCTGTTTTTTCCACTTTTCACATTGGGCAGTGGGGAGCGTTTTGTGTGATATTCACTGGCACAGGAACGGAGCATAATAGGGACGACCCGTTGCTGTGAAGTTGGGACTGCGACTAACTAGATGCAAATACTGCCTCCTTCTTTCTTTCCATTGCTGTAGAAATTAATAACAAGTTGAAACATGCATACATAAGTTGTTTCGCTTCTGAAGTCTTCTTCTTTTCCCTCATTTGTTCTTTGCTTCTGAAGTCTAAAACTGAATGCCCTTTGTCTGCTGTTCAGAGTTAGCACTATGCTGCTTGTGTTCAGGCAGATTTACCAAACACGTGCGAGCTCTGATCTGTTTCCCTAAACACATGCCAGCTCTGATCTGTTTCCCTAAACAGTTGTTCTGAAGTAGTTTCCTGCCATGAGCCTGATGTGGTAAGGCCATAACATTTTGTAGGCCTGAATGTGTGGAGGAATGATTGGCCAGTCTTTTCCTCTGTTGACAGGTATCAAACTTTCACCCAACAGCACTCATGACATCAGCTTAGCTCCTTATAACTACATTAATCATTAATGGCCTCGTCTTATTTCCCAAATGGCCAGAACTGTTTGCGATAATTATGCTGACAGGAATTTATGTTAGTCGTAACTTGTTTTAGGTTGAGTCAGTATTCACGTTAACTCATTGTCATCCTATCTGTTATTTGCACATTTAGAACTGACCATAAATTAACTCATATACACACACTGACAATATACGACATGAATCATGCTGTAGGCACATTTCTTAACTCACCATCTGTTCTGATTAGTTTTATCGCTATACAGCAGCACTCACCAGGACCTATTCAACACAATTTTTCTTGACCTGATCACAATGAGTCAATCAGGAAAACAATGCACAAACATTACAGGGACCAGAAACCTCAATTAGTGGGGTTTTAGATAGGTTTCATTAGTATAGAGTCAACAAAATCCTTCTAACCCACTTTTATGGAAGTATAGGCTGCGAAATATCAGTCTGAGGTGCAGAATCATGAAAGATAGGGCTGCATTTTCTGCCCTATTAATTATATGTGCCAAAAAAAATTATAATGAGAAATGTTTTAAAAAAATAAGTTTTCATGTCGCATATTTTATCCATTCATAACTGAAAATCCAGTTCCAGAACTCAGATATGCAGATAATACAGTTCTCAAAATCTTTTTCTGAACTTAAAAATAAATATCCATGGACAAAACTGCATGTCAACCAACTGCTGTGTGTTCGTACCATTTGAGGACAATCGATTCCTTTTTCCACTGGTCCCACACATGCTCATTGTGTCTGCTTCCAAAACACCCCACGCTCAGGAAGAAGAACATCATGCATCTTCAGCCATGAGAAGCCAGCTTCCTCCCCGGCCATTCACCTCAATCGGTGCCTCTGCGTCAGCATTTCGCTATGCACCAGTAAGCATTGCTTCATGATAATACTGTCCAGGAATAATGGAGACTGTTCACGAAACAGGGCACAGGTTAAACAGGATGAAGTACAACACCAGCACACTGTGAACGCAGACATTTGTGAACATATGCATCTCATTGACTATTTTACAGTCACTGAAGAAAAGAACTGGGGGATTTTAAATGTAAATGTACAAGAACAAGACATTATTTAAGATCTGAGCATTGAAGGAAACTGGCTTTAAAAAAACACAATATCATGTCTCAGAAACTGAAATACTTTGGCCATATTGTGGTTTAGACAGATAAATATATTTACAGGTGGCTAGGGTTTGAGTCCTAAATTATGTCGACATATTAATACAAAGATGTACCCATTAATTACCTTCCTGTTTTGGGTTGATTTTGTCAGCTTTGTTCAGTCAGATTTTATTGTAATTTTTGAGGGGAAACATTTTGAGAAAATTAATGAAAGTATCTAGTACATATGTCAGACATCCATGAATACCTCACATCTGATATCTGTTAGAAACAGCCTGTGGGAAACTTTACTATTCATGGCAACAAAACAATAGTCTTTTCAAATGTTACTAGTAGTAATTCAGCTGTTAAATATTTGTATCTTTGAATTGTTGCAAGAAAACTACGTATGTTTTTGTTTGTTGAACCAGGTCTGGAGAAGTTCATCCATTCGGCAGAGGCTGTGACAGAAGGCAAGTCATCTTCAGACATTGTCGCTGGCTATTGTCGTAGCTCGCAGGCATGCTCCGAATTGTTTGCTCTGATTGATCCTTCCAGTCCCAAGATGAAGATGAATGAGGTAGGTGTCTTCTTGATTAACCAGTCTCTGAGAGTTGAGCGAGTGTCAGAAATTGAGCACAATTTAAACTGTTATATTATCTGTAGTTGAAAATGTTCATACTTCATTTTGTGTTTGAACTGTAGATTGGCTGGTTTATTGTTTAGTGCCGGCCCCACGGCAAAGGGGTTACAGACACAGGCCGTGCCCTGCTTACCCGTGTTTGAAACACAACTACACGTGATTTGGCAGCAGACCACGTTGAGTTGGTGTTTTTTAGAAATGGTATGGGTGCCGGTCGTTCAGAAAGCAATGGCACACTATTGAATGTAAACTTGCCAATAAATCACAACAGCAAAAAATGTTGGTGTTGACTGCAACGTCCTGTATAGGATATGCAACTAACTTTTTTGTTTAGTGCATCCTCTAACAACATTGACATTCAGATTGACTAAACTCTGAAGAGACCATGCATCTATTGGAGTGAGGTTGGTATAGAGACTATTCTCCCAGTCTGTAGCCCAAATACTTCTCCTCCTCCCCTGCAAGCACAGAAACCAGTGGGGTATACAAGACTGGTGCTGGACATTCACGTCTGCATGGAGGCATATTAATATTTAACCAGGTCATGATTCAGCACACTACGTACAGACTGGCTGGGACCAGGCCTGGGTTGGTCAGTTTCCTCCACACAGATTAGAGGTCCTGCACAGACTGGACGTACCCCACAGATTGGATGTACCCCACAGACTGGACGTACCCCACAGACTGGACGTACCCCACAGATTAGAGGTCCTGCACAGATTGGAGGTACTCCACAGATTGAGGAACTCCACAGATTGAGGAACTCCACAGATTGAGGAACTCCACAGATTGGATGTACCCCACAGATTAGAGGTCCTGCACAGATTGAGGTACTCCACAGATTGAGGAACTCCACAGATTGAGGAACTCCACAGATTGGAGGTACTCCACAGATTGGATGTACCCCACAGATTGGAGGTACTCCACAGATTGGATGTACCCCACAGATTGGAGGTACTCCACAGATTGGATGTACCCCACAGATTGGAGGTACTCCACAGATTGTAGGTACTCCACAGATTGGAGGTACTCCACAGATTGGAGGTACTCCACAGATTGGAGGTACTCCACAGATTGGAGGTACTCCACAGATTGGAGGTACTCCACAGATTGGAGGTACTCCACAGATTGAGGAACTCCACAGTCAGCAGGCTCTAACCCAATGTCCAGAGGCAACAAAATCCCTGCCTTGGAGGGGGAGTCGAACACATGACTTCTGGGCTAGTATGCTAGCAAGCTAACCTGTGTTACATTGTGAACTGTACCAGCAGTACTACATCCCCAGGATGTGAACAACACATGTCATCACACATTCTGTTTGCTTCTGCAGCTGGCTCTTGTCTTCAGATGCCTGGAGCTGATTCTGATGCGTGTCCGCACGGATCTTCTGAAGTGTTCCTCCAGCGCCGAGGCCATTGTGCAGAAACTACTGGCCGGCCACATGGGGCAGGTGTACAACTGTCTGCAAGAACAGAACAAGTAAGTGAACACTTTTGCTTGACTTCTCTTTCACCTATCTCACCATCATTTGTTGTGTCTGTAAGCATGGGCAGTCAGAGGTCACTGTCTTACACGATCACCAAAGTTTTGGATCAGGTCTGTGGTTTTTTTCTTGATTATGTCATGGGGACAGACCATCCAGGTATTTCTCTTTATCTTCCCCTATCCCCTTTTCTCATCAGTTTTGCCAGTTGTAACTTATATTTCAAGTTTATGCCGCCTCAAAACGTGCTGAACACACCTTGGCTACCGATGTCTAATTCCTCTCATAAATTTATGGTTTCCGTTTCCCATGTGGCCCAGCCATTCAGGTATTCATCTCTTCATCTTTCCCTTGCCCTTTTCCCCATCAACTTTACCAGCTGTGAAAGTTTTCACTTTTTCCTCATAATGTGCCCTAAACATCCTGACTGTCTGCGTCTAATTTCTCTCATCAATTTTGGGTTTCCATTTGTTCCCTGAAGGACTTATTTGTGCTTCTGTCCAGCATGGAATTTGTAGCATATTTTTAAAAAAATTTGCTTAAAAGTCGACAGGGCCAACTTCATTGCACCGGGTTTTTAGCGTGGAAAAAGTCGCACAAAGCACGGACTCTGTAGCTCCAGCGATGACCCTCAGGAGTCTAGCATATTCGTCAGAAACTACAATTCCTCTACCATTAGATGTTTTCCAGTGTGTCCAATTGCCCATGTTTCACATTTAACTAACAGTGTAAGTTCTATAGAGCACTTTAACACTTTTTTCTCATTGTAATTGACAGTTTATTTTATTTGTGAGTATGTTTTTCATCTTAGTTGTCTTAATAGTAGCAGAATAAAACATGGATTTAGTCCTGTCATCAGGTAACTCTACTTTTGTATATTCGTTCAACAGGTCTAAGACAATTAAAGCTGCCCTTTGTTTACTGACCTCCATGGTTCGACTGAGCAGCCGGGCTAAGAAAGCCGTCCAATCAAGGCTCAACTTTGCTCACGTCAACTTTCCTCCCATTTTTCGGCGCAGAAACCGGAAGGTAATTTATGTGCAGTGTCATAAATTGGTATCATTTATGTGAAGTTTGTACTATAGCTCTACTTTCCTTTGGTAGTGAGGGTCACATAGCCACACAATCACCAATTGGGCACAGAGTATCACAAACAGCAGCTGGGTGGTGGGGTGTTGGTTGGGGTGGACTCAGCAACACACTTGAGTAGACATGAATCCATTACTTTTATAGACATCCTGGGTACTTTTACCATACGGATCCCCTTTTCCATACTCTCTCTCTCTCTCTCATACATTCTCACAAACACTCATTGTGTCTCTCCCACACAAATACACTTTCACTCTGAACCTCTTTCTCGCATACCCACACACTTTTTCTCACTGTCTCAATATCTCTCTCACTCACTCTCTTTCTCTTAACCCCGTCCCAAATTGATGATGCAGCAGTGTGTCACATTTTGATCCTTAAGTTTTCACTGTAGACTCCCTCATCATCATCTTCTGCATCTTATAACTAGGCTGTAACTACATGCTAAGTATAAGAATATTTTAGAAATTGCATATACGAAGCATGGACATACTCCACAGTACGTGTGGATGTGTCATCATGTCCGACAGACATAATAGTTGTTGAACATCTCTTCCTGCCAGGATCCCGAGGATGTCAGAAGTTGTGCTGTGGCATTGACCTTGTCCTTCCTGCAGGACAGTGACCTCAGCACCATCAGCTCGCTGGTTCAGCAGAAAAGTGTGTACCTGTTTGTTGACAACTGTAGTTCTTGTGTACCTGTTTGCTTACACCTGTAGTTCTTGTGTACCTGTGTGTTTACACCTGTAGTTCTTGTGTACCTGTTTGTTTACACCTGTAGTTCCTGTGTGCCTGTTTGTTTACACCTGTATTTCCTGTGTACCGTTTGTTGACACCTGTAGTTCTTGGGTACCTGTTTGTTGACACCAGTAGTTGGTGCGGCATGAGTTGAGGCTGTTATGACATGTAAGGGTACCCAGTGAATATACTGTGCCTGGGGTTGGTGCGGAATGAGATGTTGACACAACAGTTCTAATGTATGTTTCTGTCTCCCAGCATTTCTTCAGCAAGTGATTGGTGGACTCAAGTACGACCGACGTGATCTTGTGCTGGAAGCTCTGGCAACATTGCTGGACAAGGTGGGACATTTCTTCTATTGCTGTACCAGCTCCATCATGATAAATAGTTGTTGTCATTGATGTACTAGCTCCATCATGATAAATAGCTGTTTTCATAGTTGTACCAGCTCCAACATGATATATAGTTGTCATTGTAGCTGTACCAGCTCCATCATGATAAATTGTTATTGTAGCTGTACCAGCTAGAACATGATAACTAATTATTGTGGTAGTTGTACCAACTTAAACTTGATAATTAGTTATGGTAACTGTACCAGCTCCAATATGATAAATAGTTAACTGTACCAGGTCAAACATTATAAATACCGGGAAGGTAACCCGGCTAACAAATATCTGAAGAAGCTGTATGTGCTGGCTGGAAGATTCAAATATCGCAGCTCTGCTGTAAACAGGCACAACACAATTACATCTAAGACAGCAATCAGGGCGAATGCAGAAGAAGAAGAAACATGATAAATAGGTAACTGTACCAGCTCAAGTATGATAAAAAGTTAATTGTACCTGCTCAAGCATAATAAATAGTCGTTCTGGTGGCTGTACCAGCTGAAACATGATAAATAGTCTACCACAGTAATTTTAAACAGACTATCATGTCTTTCTGTTTGCACAAAACTGACTTCTTCCGGTTAATGGCGATTGCTTCTGCGACCTTTAACAATTACTGTGGTAGACAATTAAAATTACTGTGTGAATATGATTATCTAATTACTTTAATTTATGTTATGTGATTTCTGCAGTATGTTCCTGACAAAATGCAGCGAAATATGCCAGGCAATACATCGTGCAATCTATTGTTTGTGTCTTCGTTTTTTAAATTCACTATTGGAAAGCATTGTTTTGAATATAAATAGTTGTTGAGGTAGCTGTACCAGCTGCCCTTTTCAATTTCCAACAGCCAAATTCCACAACGTGCATATGGATCCTCTTAATTATTCACCCGTATCTGAGAGTGCTGTACATCCACTGCACTACTACAGCATCAAAGGAACGCTTAGCCAGGCAAGACTAGCCAGCCCTAGTATTTGATTACCCCACTGTCCAGTCACTCAGCCAGGCAAGTCTTACCTCCTAGTATTTGAGTACCCCGCTGTCCAGTCACTTAGCCAAGCCAGTCCTGTGCTCCTCTAGGAGCTGCTATTAGCTGGAAAAGCAGCAGAGTGGGACTAGAGTAGACATATTCAATGTGCTGTTATATAGACATATTCAATGTGCTGTTATACCCGTCTGTACTCAGGAAGCCTGTACAGACCCTCTTACATTAATGCTGTCTTGTCTGTACTCAGGCAGCCTGTCCAGGCCACCCTCTTACATTAACGCTGTCCTGTCTGTACTCAAGCAGCCTGTCCAGACCCTCTTACGTTAACACTGTCCTGTCTGTACTCAGGCAGCCTGTCCAGACCCTCTTACATTAACGCTGTCCTGCCTGTACTCAGGTAGCCTGTCTAGGCTGTCTTACATTAACGCTGTCTTTTCTGTACTCAGGCAGCCTGTCCAGGCCACTCTCTTACGTTAACGCGGTCTTGTCTGTACTCAGGTAGCCTGTCCAGACCCTCTTACATTAACGCTGTCTTGTCTGTACTCATGCAGCCTGTCCAGACCCTCTTACGTTAACGCTGTCTTGTCTGATCTTACAGGTTGTCACCTTTGCTGGACTGACCAAGACGGACAAGGTCAAGTTGTTCTCAGAGACAGTTCTGAAACAGTTGTGTGAACTCTACGACTGGCAGGGCCCCAGCGGCTGGGTGCCTGGTGGCAAGAAGAAGCAGAAGGAGGAGGATGAGGTAAGCGGGCATCATACGGAGGTTGAAAGTAGGGATGATGTGAAAGGACCATGTATAGTATTTGCTGTTATGAGTTTGGGGATGTTATTCTGTTGTTTAAACTTGAGTAATTGTGAGTTGATGTATCTGTTTAAATCTATTGTCCAGAGATCTGGATATGCTTTGCAACATCACTGAAATGCTTTCTGTAGGTTATCATCTGTTATGTGTCCACCTTGATAGCTTGAGGGGCAAGAGTGTTTCAGTGACCATAAGTCGACGGTAGGACAGCTGCAGGGATAGGCAGCAGACAGATTCCCAAACCTGCCGACTTGTAAGTGATATGGGGACAGTCAAAGCCTGAACAGTTGCTTGTTGAAGTCGGATACAATGAGCAACGGGCGTGACTAAACAATACAACATAACTCACTAAATGAAATCTCTGGATTGGAAAATGTTGCCAGTTAAACAGCATTTGCTGAATCATTTTAACTCATTTTATTATCCAATTGAAATGGAAAGTTCAGGTCTTCTCTTATTTGACCGGTCATCATTAGTGACAGGGTGTTGTCATCATCATCAGTGACAGGGTGTCATCATTAGTGAAGGCCAACATTTCAGTCCAACTAATCAGTGTAGGGTTTGACTCTGCTACCTCGCCATTGGCAGACCAGAAGAGCAAGAGCTCTTATCCATGTGACAATGCCAACTTCTTTCTATTTCTATGCCAAACAATCCACGTGAATATCTTCATGGACTGTCTCAAGCCTTCTGTGTTGCCTCCCAGCCTGGAGTTCACTGTTGTTTCAGTGGGCCATTATATCTCTCTGAGCTCACTGTACAGAGACAAAACCTCAGTTTCTGCTGTAATTCCTTTGTATTCTTTTGACGCTGTGATGTGAATTTGTTGGCATGTTTGTATGGAATGTTATCTTCCCTTAATACATTTCTGTATTGTTGATAGTCTTTTGTCACAAATGAAATTGACAGACGGTCAAGAGTTAACAAGATGCTGTATTATTCTGTTCAGGCCAGGGTGATACCAGAGGGATTTTCAGAAGACCAAGAGATGGTGGCCAATGTGGTGCATGCATTTCTCTTGGAAGTATGCTGTTCCCACAAACATGGGCTCAATTTTTATGACAAGTCTCTCGGCACAGGAGTAAGGTATGTTAGAGATATAGCTCGGCACAGGAGTCAGGTATGTTAGAGATATAGCTTGGCACAGGAGTCAGGTATGTTAGAGATATAGCTCGGTACAGGACTCAGGTATGATAGAGATATAGCTCGGCACAGGACTCAGGTATGTTAGAGATATAGCTCGGCACAGGGCTCAGGTATGTTAGAGGTATATCTCAGCACAGGACTCAGGTTGTTAGAGGTATAGCTCGGCACAGGAGTCAGATGTTAGAGATATAGCTCGGCACAGGGCTCAGGTATGTTAGAGGTATAGCTCGGCACAGGACCCGGGTATGTTAGAGATATAACTCGGCGCAGGACTCAGGTATGTTAGAGGTATAGCTCGGCACAGGGCTCAGGTATGTTAGAGGTATAGCTCGGCACAGGAGTCAGATGTTAGAGATATAGCTCGGCACAGGACTCAGGTATGTTAGAGGTATAGCTCAGCACAGGACCCAGGTATGTTAGAGATATAACTCGGCGCAGGACTCAGGTATGTTAGAGTTATAGCTCGGCACAGGGCTCAGGTATGTTAGAGGTATAGCTCGGCAAAGGGCTCAGGTATGTTAGAGATATAGCTCGGCACAGGAGTCAGGTATGTTAGAGATATAGCTTTGCACAGGGGTCAGGTATGTTAGAGGTATAGCTCGGCACAGGAGTCAGGTATGTTAGAGGATATAGCTTGGCATTTGCCTGAGACATGTCTGATCTGGGTGGACAGTAGGGAGTCTCTGCAACTTGCACCAACTCTAACTCTAAAGTACATTCTACAAGATTGGCCAGACAACAGGAGCAGGTCTACAGGACAAATTGTAGGATCTAGTGAAGACTTCAGGCTGACAGTCCAGCTCATGAACCACACTGGGTAGATGTGTAGCAGACTATAATCACTGAAATAATTATTTTTTGTCCTGAAAATAATGTGTCTGTTGATTTACAGCAAAGCTGCAATATATTGTCTAAAATGTCATCTGCTAGGAGCCATAACCAACTGCTGGCCCACCTCGTCGACTGGCTGGTGAAGAAGATGGACAAGCCAAAAATTGCAGATCTCATTATTGGAGTACTGTGTGCTTGTCCAGACTTGCTGAAAACTACACTGGCAAGCCTGTGTCCATCGCTGACCCCACGCTGGTCAGACAAGTGGAGACAACTCATGAGCTGGGTGACCAAGGTGAGTGTTGTTGCTTCTTATATAACTGGAAGGGAGGGTGGAGGAGGAGGGAGTATATAACAGTTTTGTAGGTGAGGTACACAAACCATGTCAGTTTGGATGAGATCAGTGCATAAGCTACTAGCTTTAATGGTGCCAGTCGGCCTATATTTGACTCTTGCCTGTGTCAGTTCTTCTGTTCAAGCACTGAGCCAAAAATATATGTGCTAAGGACTAAAAATGTACGCCAGCTATATAACAGTATAAAATGTGCACCAGCTATATAACAGTATAAAACAGTTTAGGCGGTGGGGAATACAAAACATGAGAATTTGGAGAAAATCGGTGCACACATTTTAGTGCAGTGGTTCTCAACA
Source organism: Cepaea nemoralis (assembly GCA_014155875.1). Taxonomy (NCBI): domain Eukaryota; kingdom Metazoa; phylum Mollusca; class Gastropoda; order Stylommatophora; family Helicidae; genus Cepaea; species Cepaea nemoralis. The sequence continues at coordinate 98,825 of JACEFZ010026119.1, forward strand.
TTTTTTGGCCCATCCACACCTTCACCATATGTTCAGAATGTCATTCCCCCCTGTCATATTTCTTCCCTGTAAATTCCCCTACCCCTACACAGTATATGTAAAAATGGAAGGTAAATTTAATAACACATACTAGAACGAGTCTGGACGTCTACATAAAACGTGATTTAAACAATATCAAGTATTCAGTTCTTGTATTAACGCGATCTTAATTTTCTTGGATGTTTCAGCTGGCATTCTAAGGCCAGGTGTATGGCCTTGCTTGTATTGTATCTATGTGTGTTTATTGTATCCTGGATGTTTCAGCTGGCATTCTAAGGCCAGGTGTATGGCCTTATTCGTATTGTATCCTGGGTGGTTTCCTTGGCCCTCCTGTTTCTATATCTACATATCTGTAGGGCTGTTTGTTCTTATAGGACACTGGTCAGGTTTAGGGAGGTTATAACTGAGAGATTAGTGTGTCCACCCCAGGTTAAGAAGTGACCTGGTTTGATTCCTGGCATAGTTAGTTGCATATCCTTTACAGGATGTCGCGGTCAACCCAAGCATTGTTTGGCTGTTTATGATTTCAGGAATGTTTACTTTCATTAGTTTGCCATTGCTTTCTGGATGACTGGCACTTATACAATTGTATGAAAGTCAGTGCAAGGCAGCCTGCTGCCAATTGCCTGCAGCTGTGTTTCAAACGTGGTATGCAGGATTATGAATCGCATTTGTAACCCCTTCATCACAGTTTGGGCATTTTAACCAGAACCATTGGTCTTTAGTGACACCACACATCCCCCGGATCTTTTCAATAGTCAGATTGGATACGTGCAAGCAGGGGTTTCTGGTGTGCCGTTGTCCCACTGAAGTTAGAGAGTGCAAAAAGTAGGCCACCAGGTCACCGCTCTGGTAAACTGGTAAAATTGTTAGGAAGGAAAACCTACCAAGTGGGTGGATGGGGTCCGTTACTGTGGGTGGATGGGGTCCGTTACTGTGGGTGGAGCCTGTCTAGAGGAAGTAAACACCCAACCTGAGGTTGACACACTGACCTCTGAGGTGCACTCCTCTTGGCAGAGACAGAAGAAGAATGATCTGAGATGTTCACTCTCATGAGACGTTGATACACCATGTTACTTGATGTGTGACCAGAACTCTGCATGATAAATATGGCATGTTTCAATAGGATATTTATAGGGCAGTGTAGTTTGTCACTGAATGTTGTGATAAATCTGTGCTGAACTGTTTAGCTGTACAGGAAGTTGCCAGACATCCCACAATTCCTTTCAAGCCTGGACTATCTAAAGGAGGATCACAGCACCGTTGTTTCCATGGCAACCGTGTTTTGTCTGCCACCAGCGAATGTTGCTGCCATTCTGATCCAGGCCTTGAAGGTAGGTGTTTGTGTGTTGTCATCATCAGTGACAAGGTGTTGTCATCATCAGTGACAGGGTGTCATCGTAATCAATGACAGGGTGTCATCATAATCATTGACAGGGTGTCATCATCATTAGTGACAGGGTGTCGTAATCATTAGAGACAGGGTGTCATCATCATCAGTGACAGGGTATCATCATCATCAGTGACAGGGTATCATCAGTGACAGGGTGTCTCCATCATCATTAGTTACAAGGTGTTGTCATCATCAGTGACAGGGTGTGTCATTGCCATCATTAGTGACAAGGTGTCATCATTAGTGACAGTGTGTTGTCATTAGTGACAGGGTGTTGTCGTCATCAGTGGCAGGGTGTTGTCATCATCATTAGTGACAAGGTGTCATAATTTATGACATGGTGTTGTCATCACTAGTGGCAGGGTGTTGTTGCCATCATTAGTGACAAGGTGTCGTAATCATCATCAGTGACAGGGTGTTGTTGCCATCATTAGTGACAAGGTGTCGTAATCATCATCAGTGACAGGGTGTTGTAATAATTAGTGACAGGGTGTCATCATCATCAGTGACAAGGTGTCATCATCATCAGTGACAAGGTGTTTTCATCATCAGTTACAGTGTGTTGTCATCATCAGTGACAGGGTGTTGTCAGTGACATGGTGTCATCGTCATCATTGACAGGGTGTCATCATCATCAGTGACAGGGTGTTGTCATCATTAGTGACAAGGTGTCATAATTAATGACAGGGAGTTGTCATAATTAATGACAGAGTGTTGTCATCACTAGTGGCAGGGTGTTGTAATCATTAATGACAGAGTGTCATCATCAGTGACAGGGTGTCGTCATCATCAGTGACAGGGTGTCATCATTAGTGACAAGGCGTTGTCATCATCAAAGACAGGGTGGCTCCATCATCATTAATGACAGGGTGTCATCATCATTAGTGACAAGGTGTTGTCATCATCAGTGACAGGGTGTCATAATCATAAGTGACAGGGTGTCGTAATCATTAGTGACTAGGGTGTTAAAATGAGGTGTCACATGAAGTCTGAGCTAGCACAAGAACCAGCGAGGACATAAACTGGCTATTTAAATGTACCACAGCTCTATGTTATGGAGACTATCTAGTTACATTTGTATTTTTTAGCGCTCGCCCTGTCTGTGATTGTAGCACAGGCTTGTAAACCCTATGAGGTTCTGTCTGTGATTGTAGCACAGACTGTTCTACACCCTACACGGTTCATTACAAGGTAGAGACAGCCGTGAGTGTAGTGTGTTATAATCACATTAGTGTCTTCTCCTGCCAACCCACACTGGCTAATAAATACATGCACACTCTCTCTCTCTCTCTCTCTCACTCACTCACTCACTCACTCACTCACTCACTCTCCGGTCACAATCGTGCCTACCTTGCAACAGTAACATATGTTCTTGTTGATTCCATGTTGATTGTTGTCGTAATCAGCTAGTGTGTACTTCCTGCAGCATGAGGACCTTCGAGTGCGAGACAAGTCTGCTCACCTCGTCCAGGTGTTGGCCAAGAAGGCTTGTGCAGTACAGGACAAACTGTCGCTGGATATTCACCTCCGGCACAGCTGCAGCTTCCAGCGATGACATCTTGGAGCTGTTTACAGCCACAGTGATGAAGGTAGGACAGAGGGTTGAGAGTTGAATGAAGGGTGTTTTATCCTCTTTCTTCTCATCCTGCTTATTTCCTCAAGTTAGAACAGTTTTACATAGATGACCCAAAAACACACAGAGAAGAGAGCTTGAGAAATAAATAATGTGGGGGAGGGGGGGGGGCACACATGGAGCCAGATAGAAAGCGTGGCTTGGTGTGGGTTGAGTATCTATGCTCCAGTAGGGATCCAGGGCAGCATCAGAGGTACAGGTGTTCATGTGGGCAAAAATGAAGACATTTGGCTAGATATTGGCAGGTACCAGGTGTCGCTTAATTATTATCTAAACCATAAGGGAAACACAGGTGTTCATTTGGGCAAAAATGAAGACGTTTGGCTATGTATTGACAGGTACCAGGTGTCACGTAATTACTATCTAAACCATAAGGGAAACACGGGCTAAAAGGAAACATTTGGCTAAGTATTGGTAGGTACTTCATTTGTTGTAGAGCTTACCTCCAGGCAGGAAATGATATCTCTCTTCTGTTGTAGAACTTACCTCCAAGCAGGAAATGATATCTCTCTTCTGTTGTAGAACTTACCTGCAGCCAGGAAATGATATCTCTCTTCTGTTGTAGAACTTACCTCCAGCCAGGAAATGATGATATCTCTCTTCTGTTGTAGAACTTACCTCCAGCCAGGAAATGATATCTCTCTTCTGTTGTGGAACTTACCTCCAGCCAGGAAATTATATCTCTCTTCTGTTGTGGAACTTACCTCCAGCCAGGAAATGATGATATCTCTCTTCTGTTGTAGAACTTACCTCCAGCCAGTCAACTGTTTGTTTGTGTGGACAAGACCATGCATCTGATGTCAGCCAATCACAACCCGCCCAGTGAGTTGGGCACACCTGTGGTAGATGGGGCAGTGTCTTCAGTGGGTAAGTGTGGCCAGATCAGGCATGCATGTATGTTTAACCGGGCAGTAATAAAGATCTGAAAGTTTTAATCAGGTCATGCACGGATGAATGTCTGAATGTTTAACCAGGTTAGACATGAATCTCTTGATGTTAAACTATGTCAAACATAAGATAAACACTAAAATATGCTATAATAACTGGAAAGATTTGTAGAAAGAAAGAGAGGAAGACAGCGAGAGAAAATTCTGGACAGTCTTGTGTCATGGTACGGAAGGGAGCCAGCACACGAATTGATACATGCTGTTAGAGATTTCAAGATGTGGAGATCATGAATGCCCTCACCAGTTGGCAGCAAATGAATGTCTTGATGTTTAACCAGGTCATTCATAAATGAATGTCTCAATGTTTCAACCATGTCATAAATGAATGTCTTAATGTTGAACCAGGCCAGACATGAATGTCTTAATGTTGAACCAGGCCAGACATGAATGTCTTAATGTTGAACCAAGCCAGGGATGAATGAATGCTGGCAATATTTCTCATATGAGGAGATGCGTGTTTGGTTAATGATATGTTCTGTTTGCCTCTCCAGACCTGTCCCAGCATGCCTCGGTGCTCCTGCAGGTGCTGGGCCTGTACCAGAAGCTGGTGCCCTCTCTGCTGTCTGACCGGCCTCGAGACACGGCCAAGCTGGTAGGACATGGTGGGCTGTCTGCAGAGGCACCATCAGGGGCACGCACCAGCTGATGGTTCACCGGAGACGGAGCACATGAGTGATGGCGGTGATGGTCAGGAGGAGAGAACTGATGACCAGGGATGGCTGCCACAGTTGTATCTGCTGAAGTTGCTGTCTGACACTGATGCCAGAAAGATCTCTCTGGGTCGTGAGGTGAGTTCCTGTGTCGTTCTTGTTGTTTGTCTACAGAACTGATGTTGTGGCATTATGGACAGACCAGGGCTTCATACTGGCCAGATCTCTCTGTGGGGCTTCTTGGGTACATTTCTCCACAGGGAATCTTGGTCTAGTGGTCTAGCCTATTCTCATCTCCCCATGAGGCAAGAACTTACTACATTTGTAGAATGGAATGACAGCTAGAAAATTGGGTTACCGAACACATACCATTGTGGGTTGAAAAGAGAGAAAATCGGTCTTCAGGAATCCTTGTGCAGTCGACAGGTCATAAAACCCTGAGCCTGGCAATCTTGGAGTATCTGCTTAACAGCCATCATAAAGTTAACGAAGAAAAGCTGTATCACTTATTGCATTCGACAAACAATAAACAAATTCTCAAGTATATTGAGACATTAACAATTAGTCAGTTCCGGCCAGTTTTATGCAGACTGAAAGATTTCCTTCTAAATTTGTCATTACTGTGGGGATAACGGATTCTCCACATTTGAACAATTTGTGTTGTAGGTTGTTCAGCCAAAGTATAATTCATGTATTCACTTCATATGATTCAAGTTGGATTGGTTGTTTATAACTGTTTGCAGCAGCTTGAAGCTTGACACTGTCAGCAATGTGTGATGGCTAGTCAGTCCAGCCTTGTGTCTGTGAAGACAATGTGTGATGGCTAGTCAGTCCAGCCTTGTGTCTGTGAAGACAATGTGTGATGGCTAGTCAGTCCAGCCTTGTGTCTGTGAAGACAATGTGTGATGGCTAGTCAGTCCAGCCTTGTGTCTGTGAAGACAATGTATGATGGCTAGTCAGTCCAGCCTTGTGTCTGTGAAGACAATGTGTGATGGCTAGTCAGTCCAGCCTTGTGTCTGTGAAGACAATGTGTGATGGCTAGTCAGTCCAGCCTTGTGTCTGTGAAGACAATGTGTGATGGCTAGTCAGTCCAGCCTTGTGTCTGTGAAGACAATGTGTGATGGCTAGTCAGTCCAGCCTTGTGTCTGTGAAGACAATGTGTGATGGCTAGTCAGTCCAGCCTTGTGTCTGTGAAGACAATGTGTGAGGCTAGTCAGCCCAGCCTTGTGTCTGTGAAGACAATGTATGATGGTAGTCAGTCCAGCCTTGTGTCTGTGAAGACAATGTGTGATGGCTAGTCAGTCCAGCCTTGTGTCTGTGAAGACAATGTGTGATGGCTAGTCAGTCCAGCCTTGTGTCTGAAGACAATGTGATGGCTAGTATATTGAGACATTAACAATTAGTCAGCTTCCGGCCAGCTTTTGCAGACTGAAAGATTCATTCTAAATTGTGTCATTACTGTGTGGGATAAGGATTCTCCACATTTGAAGACAATTTGTGTTGTAGTGTTGTTCAGCCAAGTATAATTCATGTATTCACTTCATATGATTCAAGTTGGATTGCTTGTTTATAACTGTTTGCAGCAGCTTGAGCTGTGACCTGTCAGACAATGTGTGATGGCTAGTCAGTCCAGCCTTGTGTCTGTGAAGACAATGTGTGATGGCTAGTCAGTCCAGCCTTGTGTCTGTGAAGACAATGTGTGATGGCTAGTCAGTCCAGCCTTGTGTCTGTGAAGACAATGTGTGATGGCTAGTCAGTCCAGCCTTGTGTCTGTGAAGACAATGTATGATGGCTAGTCAGTCCAGCCTTGTGTCTGTGAAGACAATGTGTGATGGCTAGTCAGTCCAGCCTTGTGTCTGTGAAGACAATGTGTGATGGCTAGTCAGTCCAGCCTTGTGTCTGTGAAGACAATGTGTGATGGCTAGTCAGTCCAGCCTTGTGTCTGTGAAGACAATGTATGATGGCTAGTCAGTCCAGCCTTGTGTCTGTGAAGACAATGTGTGATGGCTAGTCAGTCCAGCCTTGTGTCTGTGAAGACAATGTGTGATGGCTAGTCAGTCCAGCCTTGTGTCTGTGAAGACAATGTGTGATGGCTAGTCAGTCCAGCCTTGTGTCTGTGAAGACAATGTGTGATGGCTAGTGAGTCCAGCCTTGTGTCTGTGAATGTGTGCTTGCTCTCATTTCCTGTATTGTTGTTTTCATCCTCCAGGGCTTGCTAGAGAAGCTACTCCTCTCTGCCAACCAGAGCCAGAAGGTCAGGGACTTAACAAAAGGATTAATCTGTAAGGTGAGCATGTCTGTAGCATGGTAGTTTAAATACACCAAATAGCTGCAGCCAAGGGAGGTCATGGCTGATCAGATAATCTCTCCTTGTTGTGCTGACGTGATTGCATCCATCATGCTCTAGGGGAGGGGAGGCCTTATCTTTTTTGTGTTGCCTTGTATAAGGCTGGCTCCATGGCAAAGAGGTTACAGACACAGTTCAAAACACACCTGTGGGCGATCTGGCACCAGACCACCTTGGTTGGGTTTTTTATGAAATGGTATGGGTGCCGGTCGTTCAGAAAGCAATGGCAAACTAATGAACGTAAACTTGCCTAGGAATCACAAACTTGTATAAGAGGTAAGGAGGTTTATTTTGATGGCGTTCCCATGTACTTGTGTTGTAACCCTACATATATACCTTGAGAACACATGAACTTATCTCTGCATTTCTTTGAGCTCCTCCTCATTTATCTGAACAGTTTGTGTGAACCTCTCCCTGTTTATATGAGCAATTTGTTTGAACCTCTACCAGTTTATCTGAACAATTTATTTGAATCTCTCACAGTTTATCTGTTTTATCTGAAAAATTTGTGTGAACCTCTCCCTGTTTATCTGTTTTATCTGAATAATTTGTGTGAACCTCTCCCTGTTTATATGAACGATTTGAACTGTCCACAGATGCTCCAAAGCATGGAGGTGTTCTCCGGGCATGGCCGAGAGCTTCACACCTGGCTGGACATGGCCATGAGCCCAGCTGGTCACACACAGACGGACCAGGACGTCAAACCTGCTCCATCGACGTTGTTTCTAGCACGGTGCTTGGCCACCCTGATCAACAACCCGTTGCCGTATGTGGACAGAATCATGGAGGCTGTTGCAGAAACAGGCAGGACGGATGTGGCTGGGGATCAGGACGTGGACTCTGTCAGTGTCGGCACCAATGAGAGTGCTATTGAAGGTTGGTGCCCGTGTCTGCATCAATCATAGTGTTATTGTGAGTCAGTATTATGTCTGTAGCTAGTCAGGTCTTAGTAAAATATGACTGAGCTACCGTGTGACAGTAGACGGTGCTACTTGCTTTCTGTGAAAGCCGAATGTTGGGCTGTGCTAACAAAACATAACACCCCTCATTGGACCAATGGCTTTGGGCGGAGAAGCACACTTGGAAGGCTACAAGCCGTATCGTGGTGCGAAGAGATGCAACTTAAAGACTAAATTACTTGTCAAGGCAGACCAGGCCCTAAGCCTTGGTGGCAACTGGTCTAGGATCGAAGCTCAGATAGGTGGACAGTTAGAGCATTGCTTTGCTGATCTGGCAGCAGAACTGGTTCCAGATTTATTGGTGTGACCTTTCCTCTGGAGTAAACTAGGCATGCCAAGAGAGGTATCATGCTGTATGGGCAACACATGGTCTCTACAATTCAGCCCAGGATTTGTGCTGTAGAGAGGTTATTATGCCTTTTTTTGAAACACAATGTAACAACTATTGTCTGTCAAGACGGCAAGGCGCTGGTGGTAGTCAGTATTATGTCTGTACCAATCAGAGTACTATAGAAGGTCAGCCCCAGTGCCTGCACTAGTTATAGCTAACATGAATCACAGTACAATCTAAGGCCAGTGTTGGCACTGGTGCAAGTACAATCTAAGGCCAGTGTTAGCACTGGTACAAGTACAATCTCATATTGCTATACCTTGTACATGTAAATATCTAATACTGAACATTCGTATGTTAATATCTGGCATGGGGTTACCCTTATAGTGACACCTGAATTGATGTAGGTGCATGTATATGTGAAGTCTGTGTTCTTGTGGATAACTTTGTGGTGGTGGTGGTGGTATCACGAATAAATGTGATACCTGCATGGTGGTGGTGGTATCATGAATAAATGTGATACCTGCGTGGTGGTGGTGGCATCATGAATAATTGTGTAAATTTGTGGTGGTATGAATAAATGTGATACCTGTGTGGTGCAGGTGGTGGTATCATGAATAAATGTGTAACTTTGTGGTGGTGGTGGTATGAATAAATATGATACTTGCGTGGTGGTGGTATCATGAATAAATGTGATACCTGCGTGGTGGTGGTATCATGAATAAATGTGTAACTTTGTGGTGGTGGTATGAATAAGTGTGATACCTATGTGGTGGTGGTGGTATCATGAATAAATGTGATGCCTGTGTGGTGGGTGGTGGTGGTATCATGAATAAATGTCTAACTTTGTGGTGGTGGTGGTGGTATCATGAATAAATGTGATACCTGCGTGGTGGTGGTATCATGAATAAATGTGTAACTTTGTGGTGGTGGTGGTGGTGGTATGAATAAATATGATACCTGTGTGGTGGTGGTGGTATCATGAATTAAATGTGTAACTTTGTGGTGGTGGTGGTATGAATAAATGTGATACCTGTGTGGTGCAGGTGGTGGTATCATGAATAAATGTGTAACTTTGTGGTGGTGGTGGTGGTATGAATAAATATGATACCTGCGTGGTGGTGGTATCATGAATAAATGTGATACCTGCGTGGTGGTGGTATCATGAATAAATGTGATACCTGCTTGGTGGTGGTGGTATCATGAATAAATGTGATACCTGAATGGTGGTGGTGGTGGTGGCATCATGAATAAATGTGTAACTTTGTTGTGGTGGTATGAATAAATGTGATACCTGTGTGGTGGTGGTGGTGGTATGAATAAATGTGATACCTGCATGGTGGTGGTGGTATCATGAATAAATGTGATAACTGCGTGGTGGTGGTGGTATGAATAAATGTGTACCTTTGTGATGGTGGTGGTGGTATGAATAAATGTGATACCTGTGTGGTGGTGGTGGTAACATGAATAAATGTGATACCTGTGTGGTGGTGGCAGTGGTATCATGAATAAATGTGATCTGTTCTCTCTGGAATAGCTGTTCTCATGATGGAGGATGAGGAACTGGATAGCCAGCTGGATAACTGCCCACCGATGACCTCTGAACCACAAGTGGATATCATCCACCTTCCGCTCTCCCCGCTGACTGTAGTGGCTTTGGATAATCTGCAGTTTGGGAAGTCAGGTATGTGCGTGCTTGTGTCTGTGTGTGCATATGATTGCTGTGTGTTATGTTCATTGTGTGGTTTGTTTATGATTGGTGTGATCTAGGGGCCAGGGACACATGGAGGTGGAACAGTGAATTCAGCCCTAGCTGAGGAAAGTACAGGGCAAGGGAGGCAGACAGAGACGAATGTGCAGTAGCTGGCCAACATGTGATCAGTCATGCAGTCAATATCAGTGTCATGACAACATCAGGTGTGGGAGGAGGGTTGGGTCTGTGATTGCTCATGTCTGCAGACAGACCAGGCTCCTGAAGACAAACAAATCATGGAGGAGCGATCATGGATCTGTGTTTGACTCCCAGTAGTGATCAGGTATCAAACAGTAGTACGCAGGTCCGAATGGGTAAGAACATGTGTTCTTAAACATCTGTTGTGCTGATGCCAATGTAAGCCCCTACACCGGACAGCTGGACTAAAATGTTGACCTGTCGTCCTTGACTTGAGGACGTAAGTTACAAGTACCTCTGAAGTCAGAGTGGGTTTGCCTGATGGCAAGGGACACTGTTAATAGGGAAAGCTAATCCACACACAAAATTCAGTCCATCACTACCATAAATAGTGTGTATGGCCTACGCTTGAGTTCAAAGCGAGCGAGCGCAAAAAAAAAAAAAACACAGTAGTGCTGTGGGGTCAACCAGCTGGAAACGGGGTGGGTGTGTGGGTGGTATCAGATGTCCAATGTGGGGCATGGAGAGTACTAGCTTGACTGACTTGCTTTGTGGTAGTCTCTCTGTCTGTGTGTCTCTGTCTGTCTCTCTCTGTCCATGTCTGTCATTCTCTGTCCCTGTCTCGCTTTCTCTTGTCTATCTTTCAGTGTGTGTGTATGTAGCATGTCAGCCTAGATGATAGTTCTGCCCAGCATGGCCCAAGGGCTGACCCAGTCAGATCAACACAGCTACCAGGCAATCGTCTGGGGAGTCAAGAGAACTGGTCACATCACCTCATGTGTTGGGTCCTAGAATATGTACAAGCCTGACACTTCACATCCCAACGGCAGTTTCTGCAATGGAACCACATTTACCTGTCATTTTATGCATCTTTGACTGTTTTATCATTTGGGAACAGAAGAGACTACACAATTCTCAATTGATCACTTTCACATGATGTAATAATAGGTTGTGAGGTCAGAAGGCCAGGGAAAGCTCTCACATTGGCTAAGATTTGTAGCACCTCTTTGTGGTACAGCCTACCCAGTCTGACAAATGTGTCATGGATGGCCATGTGGTGAGGGCAAAAAGAGCTTTACAAGTTCTCCTAGACATGGTACTGTGTACTGGGCTGGGAAGGATGTCTGCACCAGCCTCACTGTGATAGATACAAACCCTCTTCAGTGCTCAGATGATCTCAGTGTTAACACAAGAGTTACAATTCACGTCTTCCAGAGGATTGATAGCCAACCAGGCGTTACTACCAAATGATATACAGAACTTATCTCATCTTGTTCCTCTTGTGCCGTGCGATGTTGAGGTGAAGTATAAACATCCTGAGAGTACCCGTCTATGGGCTTCATGTCTCGATATTCCCACGGACTCTGTTATTCCCTCCGTCCATCGTTTACATGGTCGACCTCTTCCTCTGCTTCCCTCTGGTCTGTACATCATTACTTGTTGTGGTATGCTGTTAGTTGATAACCTGCTCGTATGGTCAAACCATTTGACTTCTAATAAACTTCACCGCTGCTATAACCTCCACTTTAGAACTTCTTAGTTTTTCTATGAGCAGTATGAAATTCCCTGCTGACCTGCCAGTCATAGGTTTATGACAAGAATCTGACCAAGGGGGGTCCATTCCCCCTGGCGTGCTAGAGCCCCAAGGGCCCATGACCTCATGGTCATGGTTTCCCAGTCTACACCGCGTGGAGGTGGGGTTGAATTGTGTAGCCTGCGGGTCATCGGCAGGCTACTAATTTTCACTTTTAACCCCTCCTGGGAGAGGCTGGCTGCAGGGCCAGGCACAGTCCATACCTTGTAGACCTTGATATACTAGAATTTACAACTCAAAATAGCATGTTTGGTGTTTTTATTCCTTTTAGTAAATTTTATTATTGATACATTCCTTGATCTGTGACCTGGGTTTGGTCAAACATCATGATAGTGTTACATTCCTCTTCCTTATAGTCAATGCTACAGATACAGAATACGTCAGCAAAGTTCTGGTGCATCTGTTACATTCACTTCCTGTCCCTGCCACACTAGCCAGGATTGTTGCCAAAAGTGAGGCCAAACTGTGTGAAGGGGTTGCAGCTTATCTCAAGTATTGGACAAGTGGAAAGGTATCAGTGTTATGTCTGTGTGTAATTTTTTTCACTTTTTGGTTTTGTCATTATTACTATCTGTCCCTGTATTGTGTTGACAGCAACATAAACTACATCTTGTTTCCAACAAAAGCATATATTTTCACATAATTGCGTAAGACAGGTATTTTTCTTAAAAGTTTGTCATCATACACCGTGCTGCTCTGCAGTTTCCTTAAGCCTGTGCCAGTGCATCCAATTTCAAGAAGCACTTTTATTTGGGCTAGCTTTCCCTTTAGCTTTTAGACACATTATGAGAAGACAAAAACTGGAACATTTGACAACCGTAAAGATTTGTGAAAAGAGAGATAGATAGAAGGAGTCTGCGAGAGAACATTGTGGACAGTTTTGTGTCATGGCACGGAAGGGAGTCAACTCATGAATTGATCCATGCCTTCGGAGATTGCAATTTGTGGAGAGGCATGATCACCCACGCCAGCTGGCAAGCCACTGGATGATGATAGCGTTCCCTAGCCGTTGACTGTCCTCAGCCTCCCCACGCTGCAGCAGGTTAGTGTATCACTTCACCTGGTTCCAATCCCTCCAGCTGTCCTACATGGTAGACCCTACCAGAACCTGTGCTACCATCGGCATAGCTCTTGGGGTCATTGGAACACGCAAGTTCATTTACCACATCAAGATGGAGTCACGTCAGAGGGGAGAGCAGGTGTGAGTCATGCTTTGGGTGTTTGCAGATCTGCAACCTGAGGATATTATACTTGCAATGATTGTTGCATATCTTTTACAGGACGTAACAGTCAACCCCAGCATTGTTTTTGACTGTTTGTGATTCCTGGGTGAGTTTATGTTCAGTATTTTGTCATCGCTTTCTGAATGACCGGCACTCATACTTTTGTATAGAAACCAATGCATGATGGACGATCTGCTTCCAAATTGCCCAAAGCTGTGTTTCAAACCCTGTGTGCGATTTATGAATTCATTTGTAACCCCTTCGCCACAGAGATTCTGGGGTAGTAACATTTATAGCTATCCTTCTCAGATAAGGGTTAACACAAGTATGGTGGTGTGCGTGTTTAACTTCCCTTGATAGTTGCGGATGAATAGGCCACTACTTGGGCCTAGTTTACAGATGGGCAAACCTACCCACAACATATGTATAGTCCATGTGATTCTGGTATACAAACACTTGAATCCTCACCAGCACTAGAGAGTTTGTGCACTGTGCTGAGACTCTGTGCCTGTGATCTACAGGAAGAAACTGCTGCACTTATGGTGATGTGTTTGTGGAATGAAGGCCAGCGTATGCAAGCAGAGATGACTATTTGAAAGCTTGGGCCGTGTTTAGAGAATCCTATCAAGTGAAGCATATCAGCTATTCCATGTCACTTCTGGATACATCCCCTGCATGACCTCTGTTACGAGGGGTTTCAAATGAAAACTTTAGATAGATTTTTTTTCCGGTGAATATATTATGAAAAAGTAAAGAACAAATGTATCATTTTTTTATGTAGTCACCCCTGCGTTCAGTGCAAGTCCTCCAGCGCCGATAAAGTCCCTGGATTCCTGTAGAAAAATCGACTCGGGGGTCACTACTCAGTGCCCCTGACTGGGTCACAAACAGTCTTTCACAGAAGTCACGCTATTTTGAAACTTCCTACTTCACTCTTGCTAGACTGACAGGCATGCATCACCATACTGAACCTTCATTCGTCGTTGAATTTATTTATGTTTCACCCGTTCACTGATCAAACAACAGATAACAGAACGCTGCTCCTCTTTGGTGCATGTCAAAAGTCGGGAGGCCATCTTTAAACTGTTCTTACGACATCACTCAGTTCATCTGCACTGTGATGTCACTACCGAACATTCTTGACATCCATAAAAATAATATTGACAGGTTACAAGACAATGGCATGGTTATTGTCATTTCTATCACACTTGTAAGGTTTTCATGTGAAGCCCCCTCATATATAGCTTAATGTTTCAAGTACTCAGTGTTCTTTGTCTTTCCTTTCTAGCTGAACCAGAAGAAATCTCTAACCCAGCCACTACCAGCCACCATATTTGGGAAGTTCACATCTGCTCTCATGAGTCAGCACTTTGGGTTGAAGAGTGCAAATGTTTCTATGAGACTTTCCAATCAAATGCAACGAATGAGCAACCAGGACCGGACTGATTGCCCTGCGACAGGTCCTGCTGTACGCCAGGGACACTCTGCGGACTTCACAGGTTGGTAATTGTTCTGTTGAAAGCCTGTATGTTGTTGTCAATAGATTGCGTTGACAGGACATTTTGTAACAGTTTTGTTTGTAAAAATATTTAAGCAGTATAATTGGCATAACAGTTTGGGAAAACTTAAATCTGTTGATTCTTATTTCTGTTCACACATGACAGATTACCCCACACAAGCACACACACGACAGAATGTCACATCAGGATCTGTTGATCATTATTTCTGTTGACAAATGAAAGATTACCCCACACAAGCTTACACACGACGGAATGTCACATTAGGATCTGTTGATCATTATTTCTGTTGACAAATGAAAGATTACCCCACACAAGCTTACACACGACGGAATGTCACATCAGGATCTGTTGATCATTATTTCTGTTGACACATGAAAGATGACCCCACACAAGCTTACACATGATAGAATGTCACATTAGGATCTGACACTAAGTTCTTTTTTCCTTTCTTTTATTTCTGTATTCTTTTCTGTTTGTCTGCCACTGTCTAACTAGTGAACAATGACATGACTTTCCACCGTACGCATGCAGCATATTTTATGTCCATGTACGCCTGCATTTGTCAGTCCGCCTAAGTGAGGGAAAGATTGACCAACTTTGAAAATAAAGTCTTTTTTTTTTTAACACTATAGTAACCAGTCTTTTAACATTGATAACTATAGTGACCAGTCTTTTAACATTGATAACTATAGTGACCAGTTCTCTAACATTGATAACTATAGTGACCAGTTCTCTAACATTGATAACTATAGTGACCAGTTCTCTAACATTGATAACTATAGTGACCAGTTCTCTAACATTGATAACTATAGTAACCAGTTCTCTAACATTGATAACTATAGTAACCAGTTCTCTAACATTGATAACTATAGTGACCAGTTCTCTAACATTGATAACTATAGTGACCAGTTCTCTAACATTGATAACTATAGTGACCAGTTCTCTAACATTGATAACTATAGTGACCAGTTCTCTAACATTGATAACTATAGTGACCAGTTCTCTAACATTGATAACTATAGTAACCAGTTCTCTAACATTGATAACTATAGTAACCAGTTCTCTAACATTGATAACTATAGTGACCAGTTCTCTAACATTGATAACTATAGTAACCAGTTCTCTAACATTGATAACTATAGTGACCAGTCTTTTAACATTGATAACTATAGTAACCAGTTCTCTAACATTGATAACTATAGTAACCAGTTCTCTAACATTGATAACTATAGTAACCAGTTCTCTAACATTGATAACTATAGTAACCAGTTCTCTAACATTGATAACTATAGTGACCAGTTCTCTAACATTGATAACTATAGTAACCAGTTCTCTAACATTGATAACTATAGTGACCAGTCTTTTAACATTGATAACTATAGTGACCAGTCTTTTAACATTGATAACTATAGTGACCAGTCTTTTAACATTGATAACTATAGTGACCAGTCTTTTAACATTGATAACTATAGTGACCAGTTCTCTAACATTGATAACTATAGTGACCAGTCTTTTAACATTGATAACTATAGTGACCAGTCTTTTAACATTGATAACTATAGTGACCAGTTCTCTAACATTGATAATATAGTGACCAGTTCTCTAACATTGATAACTATAGTGACCAGTCTTTTAACATTGATAAGTATAGTAACCAGTTCTCTAACATTGATAACTATAGTAACCAGTTCTCTTATATTGATAACTATAGTAACCAGTCTTTTAACATTGATAATATAGTGACCAGTTCTCTAACATTGATAACTATAGTGACCAGTCTTTTAACATTGATAACTATAGTGACCAGTTCTCTAACATTGATAACTATAGTGACCAGTCTTTTAACATTGATAACTATAGTAACCAGTTCTCTAACATTGATAACTATAGTAACCAGTCTTTTAATATTGATAACTAAAGTAACCAGTCTTTTAACATTGATAACTATAGTGACCAGTTCTCTAACATTGATAACTATAGTGACCAGTCTTTATACATTCATAACTATAGTAACCAGTTCTCTAACATTGATAACTATAGTGACCAGTTCTCTAACATTGATAACTATAGTAACCAGTTCTCTTATATTGATAACTATAGTGACCAGTCTTTTAACATTGATAACTATAGTAACCAGACTTTAAACATTCATAACTATAGTAACCAGTTCTCTAACATTGATAACTATAGTAACCAGTTCTCTAACATTGATAACTATAGTGACCAGTTCTCTAACATTGATAACTATAGTAACCAGTTCTCTAACATTGATAACTATAGTAACCAGTTCTCTAACATTGATAACTATAGTAACCAATCTTTTAACATTGATAACTATAGTGACCAGTCTTTTAACATTGATAACTATAGTAACCAGTTCTCTAACATTGATAACTGTAGTGACCAGTCTTTTAACATTAATAATTATAGTAACTAGTCTTTTAACATTGATAACTATAGTAACCAGTTCTCTAACATTAATGTCCTCAGAGAGTTGCTTGTGTGGAGACCATCACTACCTACCTGGATGTAGCGTCATCGTTACTCGAGCACATTCATGAGGAGAGTCAGAGCAACGGAAGCAACACTTCATCCTGGATCAACACACTGAGACCATCTAAGGCTGGTCTAAATGATGATGATGATCTGAATGATTCAGGGTCTGAAGCTGCTGTGTTTGATGTTCTCTTCTCTCAGTTTATGACCTCATCCTCTTCAAGCCTCATCGCTGATGCCTGCAAGTGTGTACTTCATGACCCAGAGCTGAAATCTTGGTTGATTAAAACTGTCCCTGATGTTCCTGTTGCTGGTAGCAAGAAGTCACCTAAACAACAACACAGACTTGCTCATGTAGGCTCTATATCTGAATGTGTGTCAGAGTTTGTCAGCAACGTCATCACCAGTGGCCAGGCAAGGTTGCTGGATGAAGTCTGAGACTAGTCTGCTGGAGGAGTATGTCAAGCTAGCAGCTGGACAGGCCTTCTCAGCCAAAGACTGTCACCTAAACTGGCAAGGAGTTTGTGCACAGATGCTGGACTCCTTGAGTCCACTGTTAAATCTCAGAACTCTTTCCAAATGTGTGGTTCAGTTTCTACAGCTCCCATTGTCATATTTCCTGGGTGAAGGGTCCAGTGATGTTGAAAATGTCAGATCGAGCGCTGTCACAGCCGTCAGTGTCGAGCTCTATGTGAACTTTTGAAACATTTGAAAGTCTTGCTGGAAAGTGAGCCCTTGTTTGTCAGTCAGCAACAAATGTCCAGGTTGTTGTCTCCAGGGAATGAACTTGATCTCAATTCTAGAGAATTGGTCCTCGATGGAAACAGGGTATTGACCAGTGAACTCACGTCTGACACACGGTTACATGAATTTAAGAAACATGAACGCAAACTACCAGGATGTGTACAGATTAGAACTACATTCAGATTTGAGGATAGTTCAGGGCAAATGGTTTCTTTGTTTGCTCCAGTGTTTCTTTTGTTGCCACATTGTGAGAATGAGCATTTGGTAGAGTTTGTAGTGTTTGCTTTGAACCACATACCTGAGACAGCTGCACTCATCCAGCCAACCTTGTTTGACCAACTGTACAAGAACCCTCTAACTGTGGCTGGAGATTCGCTGGGACAGCGGCTGTTTGCCTCACTGGTACACCGTGTGCATGGATGTTTTGTGCTGTACGAGCAGTGGCTGACCAAACACGTGAACACGGTCATTAAACGTGACAAGTGGTTCTTGCTGATGACTTATCTACAAGCTCATTCCAACTTTTCAGGTACGTCTGTCTTGTGTCAGTGTCATTGGGGGGCTACATTGTTGTCACAGCTATCTGTTATAGGTGGCTACCGGTTGTGTTTGTGTCAGAGATATCGCGTGGTGATGCAATGTCTGTTGCCCAGATACCCTTGTCCCATGTAGTTATGTTTCCAGCACACACTCACGCTGTTATACATTTTTATTGTAGCTGGGTATTCACAAGCAGTTGAAGCTGTCAAGATCAAGGCCAGTTCCTGTTTGCCGACCCTGGATGTGGCCAGATTTTCAGAGAGCCTGCCATGTTGGAAGCTTCTCTCATTGGCAGTGCACAAGAATGGTAGGATTACCCCTTCTTTCATCATCATCATCATCAGTATCGCCATCATCATCATCATCTGTATCGCCATCATCACCATCAGCATCACAATCGCCATCATCAGAATAATCGTCATCACCACCACTGTTTTCATTATCTCATTTTCCAATGCATTTACAATTCATGTGTTGTTTGTGATTAACCTAGTGAAAGGTGAGTGAATGAGATCATGCATGACTCGAGTGAGATCAGAAAGTTGTGTGAATGAGATCATGCATGACTCGAGTGAGGTCAGAAAAGCAGTATGTTAGGCAGGTCTGCCCAATTCCTTACCCTTTGAAAATAAAGTTTGTTCATTCGTTTATCATCATCTCTATCATCATCATGTGACATCTCCGCATGGAAGGGTGGCTGTAATGAGCCACCAATGCCCTCTGTCCTGCGTCTGCACCACACACTTTCTCAGACTTCTGTCAGTCCATCCCTAGATGTTGTTCACCCATATGTAGCATTGTCTTCCTTTTGCACACCTTCCTCACCTGTCCCCCATAACATCCCTTAACAAGGATCTGTGTCTCTCTGTATGCAGTACCTGAAGTAGTGCTGTAGTAACTGAAGTAGTACTGTAGTAACTGAAGTAGTACTGTAGTAACTGAAGTAGTACTGTAGTAGCTGAAGTAGTACTGTAGTAACTGAAGTAGTACTGTAGTAACTGAAGTAGTACTTAGTAACACCTGAAGTAGTTCTTTTGTTGTACCAGAAGTAGTAACTGAAGTAGTACTGGAGTAGTACTGTAGTGACTGCAGTAGTACTGTAGTAACACCTGAAGTAGTTGTTTTGTTGTAACTGAAGTAGTTCTGTAGTAACTGAAGTAGTACTGTAGTAACTGCAGTAATACTGTAGTAACTGCAGTAGTACTGTAGTACTGTAAAAACACCTGAAGTAGTTGTTTTGTTGTACCTGAAGTAGTTCTGTAGTAGA
Organism: Cepaea nemoralis; assembly: GCA_014155875.1. NCBI lineage: Eukaryota > Metazoa > Mollusca > Gastropoda > Stylommatophora > Helicidae > Cepaea > Cepaea nemoralis. The sequence goes on from JACEFZ010026119.1 coordinate 118,399, forward strand.
ACCTGAAGTAGTACTGTAGTAACTGAAGTAGTACTGTAGTAACTGAAGTACTTTAGTAACTGAAGTAGTACTGTAGTAACTGAAGTAGTACTGTAGTAACTGAAGTAGTTCTGTAGTAACTGAAGTAGTACTGTAGTAACTGAAGTAGTACTGTAGAAACACCTGAAGTAGTTGTTTTGTTGTACCTGAAGTAGTTCTGTAGTAAAACCTGAAGTAGTACTGTAGTAACTGAAGTAGTACTGTAGTAACTGAAGTAGTTCTATAGTAACTGAAGTAGTACTGTAGTAACTGAAGTAGTACTGTAGTAACTGAAGTAGTACTGTAGAAACACCTGAAGTAGTAATGTAGAAACACCTGAAGTAGTTGTTTTGTTGTACCTGAAGTAGTTGTGTAGTAGAACCTGAAGTAGTACTGTAGTACATTCAGGATTTGTCTCAGTCCCAGATGTAATGCTTCTTTGTTGTCTTTCTGCCAGGATATTTCTTCTAGTTTGCCCTGACTTTGTTTTTCCATTGTTGAGCTTTTTTGCACCGTACAATAGGAGAGAGAAAATGTGATGCTTGATGCAACACTTGTGTAGAGTCAGTGTCGCACTGGGGGAGGGGTGGGATGGTAGTGGAGGTCTCCACGGCCGAGTAGTTCAACCATCTACCTCGTGTTGCGGAGGTCTCCACGGCTGAGTGGTTCAACCACCTACCTCGTGTTGCGGAGGTCTCCACAGCTGGGTGGTTCAACCACCTACCTCGTGTTGCGAAGGTTGTGAGTCAGATTTCTGGCTCTATCGACCAGTTTATGGCTTCAGTTTTCTCTGAGGCTCCTGGGGGTTGTCACTGGAGCGATAGGGTTCATACTTTTAATGAAGTTTCCGGCAGTCCACCCTGTGGAAAGAGATTCTCAAATTGGATAAAACCTGGTGCTATGAACTCCCCCTCTGGCCTTTAAATCTCATATTTTAAACCTGGGAATGTGGCACTTGATCACAGCCACTGTCTGGCCGAGTGAGTTGTGGGGTCAGCATTGTTGTGTCAGTTGTGAAAGATATTGTGTGAGGTTTTATAGTGGAGTCAGTGGTCTGTGAACTGATAGAGTAGCACCCAGTAGTTTGTGTGGTGACACAGTGGGATCATTGATGTGTAGTGATACAGTCTGATCATTGGTGTGTGGTGATACAGTGGTGGGGGTGTCATTGGTGTGTGGTGATACAGTGGTGTGGGTGTCATTGGTGTGTGGTGATATAGTGGGGTCATTGGTGTGTGATGATAGTTTAAAGTGGGACCACTGGTTTATAAGATGGTAGAGGGGAACGATGTTGTATGAGATGATACCTCAAGCCACAAGGCCATTGGTGTGTGGAGTGACAGGGACCACAAGTTTGTGTGGCATGACTCTGACACCACAGTTTCATAGATCACTGTCACTCATCTACTATTGTAAGGGCATCTTTTCTTGTGTGACAGATCCACAATCTTTTCCTGTGTGACAGATCCACAGTTCCAAAGGTTGTTGGTGGATACTATCATGTGCCACGTGAGAAAGCATGAGAGTTGTCAGCAGCAGCATTTTGATGTCCTGAGGATCGCATCTGGATTCTGTGAATGGGAGAACTCTGGAGCAACACAAGGGGGTCAGAGTTCACAAGCATTAATCCTTGACCTAGTCCTGGACTATCTGACTTACCTGATTACAGAAGGAAGCACAGGGAGCAGAGACTTGGAGGAGTACATCAGTGGACATAGCTTTACGCCTGGTAATTCTGTCAACTGTGGTGTATTTGTTGGTTGTGTCTGTCAACTGTTGTGTGTGGAGGTTGTGTCTGTCAACTGTCATGCATGTTGGTTGTGTCTGTCAACTGTCATGCATGTTGGTTGTGTCTGTCAACTGTCATGCATGTTGGTTGTGTCTGTCAACTGTCATGCATGTTGGTTGTGTCTGTTGACAGCTGTTTGTTAATTGTATCATCTTGTTTTCTTGAACATCCTTAGTTGTGGGCAGGGGCCAGCCAGAAGTAATGACGTCAGTCTCTAGCCTCAGTAGAATGGCTAACAGATCACACTGGATGTTTACAATTAAGGAGCCTGATTGTATACACCCTCTGATCCTGGGGTGGGAGATAGAATGTCTGACCTTCTCAAATATGGTCTTAACAAAATAAACTGGGAGGACGCGTGCACATCAAACGTGTCTGCAGTTACAAATGAACATGAGTAGGCTGAATGTACCAGTATTCAGGCTGAGTTTGAGAAGTGTAACACCTGGCCACACAACAAAATATGTTCACGTATATGGTTCTGGCATACACACATGTGGATCCTCGCTGGTGCTACTGAGTGCATGCACTGAGCTGAGATTCTCCTGGTGTGTTTTATAGCAGTAGCTGGGAGCACTTATGGAGAGCTTCTGATAGAGTTATAGTGATTATGTACATTCCACTTACAGGGGTATCCATTTACAATCCACTTACAGAGGTATCCATGTGCAATCCACTTACAGAGGTATCCATGTACAATCCACTTACAGGGGTATCCATGTGCAATCACAGTGAAACTACAATCCACTTATGGGGGATATCTGGGTACAATCACAGTGATTGTGTGTGAAGCAAACTAATGATACTTGTCTGGTTTTATCCATGGCCACTGTTGACTTCACCTGTATGTGAACTGAAATATTCAACAGGTGCCACAGCTGGTCAAGTCTGCCTGGACATCACTGCTGACCAGTTGGGAACGCCTGGTGCAGGAGGCCTTGAGGTAGATGTGTGACCTGTTCTTGTTGTGGTTCTTGTTGTGGTGGTGGTTCTCCTCTTGAGGTAGATGTGTGACCTGTTCTTGTTGTGGTTGTTCTCCTCTTGATGTACGGAGGACACTCCCTGTGATAGTCATGTTTTGTCTGGGACCCGCTATGTTCTTCTGTTATATATAGAACAGCTATTATATCATGAAGAACCAGGCTTTGCAATGTCCATGTGTGCAGCTGTGTATGTCGTCATGGCTTCTGCCGCCTCCCATCTCCCTAAGGAGGAATGGCTCTCAGTCAACCCTAGCCAGGTAGTCTGGTTGAGGATTGGTTGGATGTTGTAGCTACAATTGTCTATGGGGTGAGGTAGCCAGTGACACTCCGGTCCTCCTTACCTGTTACAATATGAATGTTGGTTATAGTGTTGTTCTTTGCTTCTCTGACAGGCCCTGTCACACACTCGTGATATCATCATTTATCTGTCTTCATTCCTCTTCTACTATAGGGAGTGCATGGACAGAAGGCCTTTCTATCTTGTAGACAGGACATTTGGCACACACTCACACACCATCCATGTTTGCTGGGGCACAGTCAGTGAGAGGTCTTGTCAATAGAACTGAGCTCAGACACTAACAGTCTGGCCTGAGGTTGGGGCTGTGATGGTGACCTGGCAATGGCTGGAGGGCTGCACAACCAGGCATGTGGTGTAACTGGTTCACTGATGTGTGCTGCACAACCAGGCATGTGGTGTAACTGGTTCACTGATGTGTGCTGCACAACCAGGCATGTGGTGTAACTGGTTCACTGATGTGTGCTGCACAACCAGGCATGTGGTGTAACTGGTTCACTGATGTGTGCTGCACAACCAGGCATGTGGTGTAACTCGGTTCACTGATGTGTGCTGCACAACCAGGCATGTGGTGTAACTGGTTCACTGATGTGTGCTGTGGAAACAGGCATGTCATTGCTGGGGAGGCTAGCATGACTCGACTGGGTGGAGATTGCCAGCATATCATGGATTGTCTACCCAGGGCATGCAGGATGGGGGGCCAGTGAACAGGCTGATAGATTGGCTGCTGCTGGCCTTCTGGGAGACGACCTTCTGTATAATACCATGTGGAGTATTTCTGAAATAAAGGGCAGAGAGCAACTGAACAGACAGAGTGTCTATATCAGAAGGGAGCAAGTAGAGGACAGGCCAGGCGAACTCGTCATCACATTGCTACTGGAATATTTAGCATGAACCTCTTGGATAGTTTGTGAAGAGGGGGAGACGCGGCATTTGGGAGGATATCCAGACTGCGGTGATGCTAGATCTGAACTTCAGTGTTCTGACACTGACACCAGGAGGCAGGTAGCCGAGTTCTCTGGCACCTGATGTCTCAGAACTGCATCTGTACAGTATGTTAACAACATCCAGGAATGAGACAGCAACTTTACATGTACAAGGGGGTTTCAAATGAAAACCTTAATAGTGCGATGAAAATTACAATAACCAAGCCATTGTCTTGTAAACTGTCAATATTGTTGTGATGGAAATTACAATAACCCTGTCATTGTCTTGTAACCTGTCAGTATTGTTGTGATGGAAATTACAATAACCCTGTCATTGTCTTGTAACCTGTCAGTATTGTTGTGGTGGAAATTACAATAACCCTGTCATTGTCTTGTAACCTGTCAGTATTGTTGTGATGGAAATTACAATAACCCTGTCATTGTCTTGTAACCTGTCAATATTGGTGTTATGGATGTCAAGGGTGTTAAGCATGTGACATCACAGTGCAGATTAACATGTTGACGTCGTAAGGACAGTTTAAATATGGCTGTCCCGCTTTTGACATGCACCAAAGAGGTGCAAGGTTCTGTTAACCTTTTTTTTTTAAATCAGTGAATGGTGACACCTATAGAAATTCATCAGGGAATTAAGGTCCATTATGCTGATGCATGCTTGTCAGTCTAGTAAGTGTATGAGTGCAGTCGTAAGTTTCAAAACGGCGTGACTTCTGTGACCGACTGTTCACGATTGGGTAAAGCACACTAAGTAGTGACCCCAGAGTTGATGTTTCTTCAGGAATCCAAGCACTTTATTAACACTGGATGACTTGTATTGAATGCAGTGGTGACTACATTGAAAAATGATGCATTTGTTCTCTTTCAGAATATAATTACCAAAATATAAGTATTTATGGTTTTCATTTGAAACCCCCTCAAATATATTTTGTTTCATAGACACATCTATACACACATGTGAGTGCATTTCTGTCTGATGTTATTCTACCTGCAGGCACAGACTGACGGATGGCAGGATACTCAAGCTTGTTACCAGCTTGGCAGAACACATTCTCCCTCTGGAGACACAAGTCAGGGCTCAGGACTCCACAGGTTCAACACTCAGTGCAGCACAGCATCTCTTTGATCAGTGTGTGGGTCACCCCATGTTTCACTCTGTGATCACCTCAGGAGAGTTCACTGGTGTCAAAGGTAAGCATTGATGTCACCTCATATTTGATCAGATCAATGTGTGGGGTAGCCCATGTTTGATCAGATCAGTGTGTGGGGCATCCCATGTTTGATCAGATCAGTGTGTGGGGCACCCATTTTTTTTTATCAGATCAGTGTGTGGGGCACCCCATGTATTCAATTTGCTTTGTGAGATTGCTCTTGTGAGCCATATTTCCATTTTCCGTCTATCAAATTCCAACTTGTAGGCTTTGCTGTGAAGGTTACCTTGGAGCTCCATGGCCACAATAGGCAGTCTCTCTAGATCCATGTGATGAAGTTATGATCTGAGTCCACCGTGTCCTCGAAGATCCACATCTAGGGGTTTCTGTATAGCTTGTTGATACTATGTATTAACCATTTCAGCTTGTGTCAGTTGTACAGCTTGTAAACTAAAATAAATAATGTACAATGTGTTGTTTCGATCTTCAGATGAGTTGGTGAAACTTGTGCACACTGCGGGAGAGTTGAACCCCTCCTGCTACAGCAGCCCAGTCCTGGAAGCTGTGCTAGCCCCTGCCTACACCGCCAGCCTCTCTCTGACAGGTAACAGTTCCATTCCTAGCCCTAGACGTTCAGTATGAGCACCTCAGTAGACAGTACGCCAGAAGTTGCAGACAGTTTGTACAGCTTAGGGGGCTGCGTGGTCTCGAGGTATGGTGTCTGCATCGAGTGCTGGAGGTCACACTCCGGTGATGACTGGGATATTTTCTCGTGGACTTCTAGTAATAAAAATTTCCCCTGGTCTCTGGGTAGTGAGATCGGACGCCCGTGTGTATTTTTGCGCACGAAAAAAATCCCTTGGCAGTTGGAAATCGAAAAAGAGTAGCCTAACGGTGCTGCTCGGACTAAATTTTGAGTTTAAAATCTACCCAAAGTATTTCAGGATCCTCGCCAGTGCTTCAGAGTTTGTGCACTGTGCTGAGTTTCTCCAGGCTCAGGTTTGAGTTAGGAGGAGAACGGAGCACTTATGGGTTGCACCGTGTGCCGTGATGTTGATCCATCGACTGTAACTAGTTTGTACAGGTTGTAGCATATCAGTTGTTGGAGACCTTTTGTACAGATTGTAGCATATCAGTTGTTGGAGACCGATTGTACAGATTGTAGCATATCAGTTGTTGGAGACTGTTTGTACATATTGTAGCATATCAGTTGTTGGAGACCATTTGTACAGATTGTAGCATATCAGTTGTTGGAGACCGATTGTACAGATTGTAGCATATCAGTTGTTGGAGACTGTTTGTACAGATTGTAGCATATCAGTTGTTGGAGACCAATTGTACAGATTGTAGCATATCAGTTGTTGGAGACCGATTGTACAGATTGTAGCATGTCAGTTGTTTAAGATAGTTTGTGTATACAAACATCACCACACATGAGTTTGCTGGAAGGTTGGGTATGTAAACATCACCAGTTTCATTCACATGTCTACAGCTGGCCACGGAGCCCATACAGGTCTCTTGGTCAGCAGGCACACCGTGCCACAGAGGTTACTGACTGGGTAGTCCACTGTATGTGACACGCTGAGCTCTGTGTGTGACATGCACTAGATGTGACATACTGAGCTCTGTGTGTGACATGCTGAGCTCTGTGTGTGACATGAACTAGATGTGACACGCTGAGCTCTGTGTGTGACATGCTGAGCTCTGTGTGTGACATGCTGAACTCTATGTGTGACATGCTGAACTTTGTGTGTGACATGCTGAGCTGTGTGTGTGACATGCTGAGCTCTGTGTGGGACATAAACTAGATGTGACATGCTGAGCTCTGCGTGTGACATGCTGAGCTGTGTGTGTGGCATGAACTAGATGTGACATGCTGAGCTATGTGTGACATGAACTAGATGTGACATACTGAGCTCTGTGTGTGACATGCTGAGCTCTGTGTGTGACATGCTGAGCTATGTGTGTGACATGCTGAGTTGTGTGTGTGACATGCTGAGTTGTGTGTGTGACATGAACTAGATGTGACATGCTGAGCTCTGTGTGTGACATACTGAGCTCTGTGTGTGACGTGTGTAATGTATGTGACATGATGAGTATGTGGCATTTTGTGTACTGTGTGGAACATGTTGTATACTGTACGTGACATGTTGAGTACAGATAATGACACTGGATGCTGATGATGCCAGTAACATGATCAGTGACATAAGAGAACACTTTCAGTGGGGTAGAGAGCTGCTGCTGCTGTCATCATCATCATCATCATGCTTGTATGCTGCCAGTCTCTCAACCTTGTAATCTCTGAATCCTCAGATCAGCGTCTGCTGTTTATGATGAAGAGATGCAGCCAGAGCAAAGGGGCAGACTTTGAGTGGTAAGTGGGACTTGCTGGTGTCATGTTGTTTATTGGGTGTGCCGCAGACATGTGTTCCTATCAGTTGTACTGAATGGAGTCAGACTAGATACACAAGACAGAAATATTGACATCTGACAACTATACAATTATCCATTCTGTGGGGAGAGAATCACCAAGGAGGTGTGGCCATGATTGTGGATCTAGGGGGATCTGTGTAAGGGCACTGGGCACAGTCACAGAGAATATTAATGGTAAAGTGACATGGTAGGCCCGTTGATGTCGGTGTCATTCAAGCAAGTACCCCAGTAGCCAGCAAGATAGGACACCGATGTGTGACGGATTCTTACACAGCTCTGAGGTAGCAAATATCAACTGTCTTCTGTAGGAGCCATGTCTCTGAGTTAGTCTGTGTATAGTGTTTGACTCTAGGAGCCACGTCTCTGAGCTAGTCTGTGTACAGTGTTAGATTCTGGGAGCCAGATGTCTGAGCTAGTCTGTGTACAATGTTAGATTCTGGAAGCCAGATGTCTGAGCTAGTCTGTGTACAGTGTTAGATTCTGGAAGCCAGATGTCTGAGCTAGTCTGTGTACAGTGTTACACTCTGAGAGCCATCTTTGAGCTCATCATCATGTGTCAGGTCCCTTGCAGATTGGCTCCTCAAAGACTCTCAGTCCTCAGCTGATTCCCTTGTCCCAGGTGTCTTCCATGTCCCGTGCCCATCTACATGGTGGACCTCCCTACCACTTCCACCAGGAACCCCGCCTCCCATCCCTGTTCTCTCCCTACCACTTCCACCAGGAACCACACCTCCCATCCCTGTTCTCTCCCTACCACTTCCACCAGGAACCACACCTCCCATCCCTGTTTCTCTCCCTACCACTTCCACCAGGAACCACACCTCCCATCCCTGTTCTCTCCCTACCACTTCCACCAGGAACCACACCTCCCATCCCTGTTTCTCTCCCTACCACTTCCACCAGGAACAACACCTCCCATCCCTGTTCTCTCCCTACCACTTCCACCAGGAACCACACCTCCCATCCCTGTTCTCTCCCTACCACTTCCACCAGGAACCACACCTCCCATCCCTGTTCTCTCCCTACCACTTCCACCAGGAACCACACCTCCCATCCCTGTTCTCTCCCTACCACTTCCACCAGGAACCACACCTCCCATCCCTGTTCTCTCCCTACCACTTCCACCAGGAACCACACCTCCCATCCCTGTTTCTCTCCCTACCACTTCCACCAGGAACCACACCTCCCATCCCTGTTTCTCTCCCTACCACTTCCACCAGGAACCACACCTCCCATCCCTGTTCTCTCCCTACCACTTCCACCAGGAACCACACCTCCCATCCCTGTTCTCTCCCAGCCACTTCCACCAGGAACCACACCTCCCATCCCTGTTCTCTCCCTACCACTTCCACCAGGAACCACACCTCCCATCCCTGTTCTCTCCCTACCACTTCCACCAGGAACCACACCTCCCATCCCTGTTCTCTCCCTACCACTTCCACCAGGAACCACACCTCCCATCCCTGTTTCTCTCCCTACCACTTCCACCAGGAACCACACCTCCCATCCCTGTTTCTCTCCCTACCACTTCCACCAGGAACCACACCTCCCATCCCTGTTCTCTCCCTACCACTTCCACCAGGAACCACACCTCCCATCCCTGTTTCTCTCCCTACCACTTCCACCAGGAACCACACCTCCCATCCCTGTTCTCTCCCAGCCACTTCCACCAGGAACCACACCTCCCATCCCTGTTCTCTCCCTACCACTTCCACCAGGAACCACACCTCCCATCCCTGTTCTCTCCCTACCACTTCCACCAGGAACCACACCTCCCATCCCTGTTCTCTCCCTACCACTTCCACCAGGAACCACACCTCCCATCCCTGTTCTCTCCCTACCACTTCCACCAGGAACCACACCTCCCATCCCTGTTCTCTCCCTACCACTTCCACCAGGAACCACACCTCCCATCCCTGTTCTCTCCCTACCACCTTCCACCAGGAACCACACCTCCCATCCCTGTTCTCTCCCTACCACCTTCCACCAGGAACCACACCTCCCATCCCTGTTCTCTCCCTACCACCTTCCACCAGGAACCACACCTCCCATCCCTGTTCTCTCCCAGCCACTGGCACGTTTAACATGGCCAAGGTGTCCCAGCTCCAGTCCCAGTTGATGAGCCAGCTCCCATGACTTGAGGCTGTTGATGAGCTGGCTCCCGTGACTTAAGGCTGTTGATGAGCAGGCTCCCGTGACATGAGGCTGTTGATGAGCCGGTTCCCGTGATTTGAGGCTGTTGATGAGCCGGCTCCTGTGACTTGAGGCTGTTGTTGAGCCGGCTCCTGTGACTTGAGGCTGTTGATGAGCCGGCTCCCGTGACTTGAGGCTGTTGATGAGCCAGCTCTCTGTCATGTTCACGTCTGCTAGAATGCCTGTATTTGTCTCCTCCTTGGTCTGCCCGCGTTATGTCATGTGGTTGTTTGTCACGTGTCAGCATGTGTGAACTAGTGTCCATAAGTATACAATGTGAGACAGTATGTGCCAAGACAATGGCACTTGTTTCAATCTCTCTCTCTCTCTCTCTCTCTCTCTCTCTCTCTCTCTCTCTCTCTCTCTCTCTCTCTCTCTCTCTCTCTCTCTCTCTCTCTCTCTCTCATTGTTTGTATGGGTGTCAGTGGTTGGATCTATTATTCTATTGTCACTAAATTAGCCGCAGTTGTTCTATACGCATATAATAACACAGCTTTTGTAACAAGTATACACATACATTAATCCCTCCTCTAGCCCTGTGTTGTGGAGCAAGTCGGCCACGGAGCATCGGTCCGTCTCTGAAGTGTTGGGCCCCAGTTTGTACAAGCAAGCCACTAGCCAGGTCATCCTGGAACAGCTGAGTCCCGCACTCATGCAGGAGTCCATCCTCAACTTTCCTGTCAGGAGGCAGTTCTCGGTAATTACAGCGGCGGTTTTCTTTAATTATCTGGCAGAGCTGCCCACTACAGGGGGGTTAGCATGTTGCTCGTGTGTTATGTGTGCTGTAATGTTGTAGACTTTGTGAGGCAGTGTCCTGTTGACTTGAGTCCTAGCTAGGCAATGTCCTGTTGATTGAGTCCTGGCTAGGCAATGTCCTGTTGACTTGAGTCCTTGTTAGGCAATGTCCTTTTGACTGAGTCCTGGCTTTGGAATATCCTGTTAACTTGAGTCTTAGCTAGGCAACATCCTGTTGACTTGAGAGTCCTAGCTATTTAAGGTCTTGTTGACTGAGTCTAGCTAGAGAATGTCTTCGTAGGTCCTAATTAGAGAATGCCCCTCTGGCTCCTAGAAAGATTATGTTTTACCAAATAGGTCCTAAGAATGAATGTCTCACTAAATAGGTACTGACCAGAGAATGCCTCACTAAATAGGTCCCACCAGACAATGTCTCACTAAATAGGTACTGCCCAGAGAATGCCTCACTAAATAGGTCCCACCAGAAAATGTCTCACTAAATATGTCCCAACCAGAGAATGCCTCACTAAATTGGTCCCAACCAGAGTGTCTCACCAAATAGGTCCCAACCAGAGAATGTCTCACTTAATAGGTCCCACCAGAAAATGTCTCACTAAATAGGTCCCACCAGAAAATGTCTCACTAAATAGGTCCCAACCATCAGAATCTGTCTCATTGAATGCAGACGTTGTGTTGACTGCCACTATTATCTAGAGAACCCAATCAGCACAACTGAAAGTATATAGGAAACTTGTCATCTGCATTGATACAGCACAGTTTGTGTGTCTGAACCCCACAGTGTTTATCCTGTATTTGATACAGTACAGTTTGTGTGGAATGGTCCAAATCCCACGGTGCCTGTCCTGTATTTGATACGGCACAGTTTGTGTGGAATGGTCCAAATCCCACAGTGTCTGTCCTGTATTTGATACAGCACAGTTTGTGGGGAATGGTCCAAACCCCATGGTGCCTGTATTTAAACTGAAATATTTAAACGCTACATCACATTTTGTTGCTGGTCAAGTTGTTTGATGGGTGTACCTGTGGTCAAGTTGTTAGGTGTGTGTGGTCAAGTTGTGTGGGGAATACTATTGTAGATCACCATTACTACAACCTTGTTGTACTGTCTTCCTGAACAGAGTGACCCGATTGTTGAAGCTAGCGAGTTCAAGGGCAAGGCCACCTGCTATGATCCTAGTTTCCTGCTCAGGTTGTTTAGACAGATTCTGTCTCCAGGTATGTTATGTATTCATGTTTGTCATGTCTTCATGTTTTTCTTGACTCCTGGTTTGTCATGCTTCCATGTTTGTATGACTGGTCTCATCTTGTGAACAAACTTGTTTTGTTGCTGAAACATTTACAATACCACACTTGTGGTTGACACACGTCAGGTGTGGAACTGTCACCATTTGGTAGCACTCTGATTGTACCGCTCAGTGTGTCAAGGACGCAGACAGTGCGAACATTTGATACAGACGTCTCTAGCAGATGATGTGGAGCATTGTTACAGCAACAAGATGTGTTTAGTACAGGCCAGGAATCACCACATGCTCACCCACCCGGGACAGGCCAGGAATCACCACAGACTAATCCACTCATGACAGGCCAGGAATTACCACAGACTAACCCACTTGGGACAGGCTCCATGTCTGTAGACTGGTTATAGCAACAAGAGGTGGTACAGGCCAGGAATCACCACAGACTAACCCTCCCAGGACAGGGCAGGAATTACCACAGACTAACCCACTTGGGACAGACTCCATGTCTGTAGACTGGTTACAGCAACAAAGTGTGGTACAGGCCAGGAATCACCACAGACTAACCCACCTGGGACAGGCCAGGAATCACCACAGACTAACCCACCTGGGACAGGCCAGGAATCACCACAGACTAACCCACCCGAGACAGGCCAGGAATCACCACAGACTAACCCACCCAGGACAGGCCAGGAATCACCACAGACTAACCCACTTAGGACAGGCCAGGAATCACCACAGACTAACCCACTTGGGACAGACTCCATGTCTGTAGACTGGTTACAGCAACAAGGTGTGGTACAAGCCAGGAATCACCACAGACTAACCCACCTGGGACAGGCCAAGAATCACCACAGACTAACCCACTCGGGACAGGCCAGGAATCACCACAGACTAACCCACCTGGGACAGGCCAGGAATCACCACAGACTAACCCACCTGGGACAGGCCAGGAATCACCACAGACTAACCCACTCGGGACAGACTCCATGTCTGTAGAATGGTTACAACAACAAGTTGTGGTACAGGCCAGGAATCACCACAGACTAACCCACTTGGGACAGGCCAGGAATTGCCACAGGCTAACCCACTAGGGACAGGCCAAGAATCACCACTGGCTCACCCACTTGGGACAGGCCAGGAATCACCACAGGCTAACCCACTTGGGACATGCCAGGAATCACCACAGGCTAACCCACTTGGGACAGGCCAGGAATCACCACTGGCTCACCCACTTGGGACAGGCCAGGAATCACCACAGACTAACCCACTCAGGACAGGCCAGGAATCACCACAGACTCACCCACTTAGGACAGGCCAGGAATCACCACAGATTAACCCACTCAGGACAGGCCAGGAATCACCACAGATTAACCCACTCAGGACAGGCCAGGAATCACCACAGACTCACCCACTTAGGACAGGCCAGGAATCACCACAGATTAACCCACTCAGGACAGGCCAGGAATCACCACAGATTAACCCACTCAGGACAGGCCAGGAATCACCACAGACTAACCCTCTCAGGACAGGCCAGGAATCAAGACTAACCCACTCAGGACAAACTCAGTGTCTGCTTTACCTGGGTGTGAAGAGCTAGAGGAATTTTGAGAGGACATTGCACATGGGATCGCGTGCTGGCTACACTTGGGAGTCACATGTTGGCTACTTTTGGGGCCATAGATTGGCTACACTTGGGGTCACATGTTGATTACACTTGGGGTCACATGCTGGCTACACTTGGGGGTCACACGCTGGCTACTTTTGAGGCCATAGATTGGCTACACTTGGGGTCACATGCTGGCTACACTTTGAGTCATAAATAGGCTACACTTGGGGGTCACATGCTGGCTACACTTTGAGTCATAAATAGACTACACTTGGGGTCACATACTGCCTAAATTTGGCGTCATAGATTTGTCTAAACTTGGAGTCATAGATTGCCTAAACTTGGAGTCATGGATCAGCTACACTTTGAGCTGAGTCTGTTAACCTTTAAGTTACCATGGGCCTTAGAAAGCAGCACAAATATTGAATTATTGAAATGATGAACTGTGCATGTGGATAGATTGTTGAGTCTGTTGATGTGGCTCTGAGATTGGGATTGTTTCTCTCTGTGATAGATTGTTGAGTCTGTTGATGTGGCTCTGAGATTAGGATTGTTTCTCTCTGTCTTACAGACAAACAGGTTCCCATGAGATTGTTTGTGGAAAAGGACTGCCTGAGCTATCTTCTCATTGCATTGAGCAGCCATGACCAGTGCACTCGCCTGCATGCCTACCATGCACTAAACGACTTCTATCTGCATGCTGAGGGTGCCAGATGGCACGAGAAGATGGAGATCTCCTTCGTCCTGGACCTTCTGACTGCCAGCAGGGTGAAGGATGGACAGAAGCTGTCGTTCCTCGTGGCGCTGTTTTTTGCCAGAACTGTCAAGCTGTTCTTGTACCCAGGTATCACTGCTGTTGTGTACACGTTTGGTCATCATTGTCATCGTGTTGGTTAGCTTGTTGATGTGGTTAGTTCTTCATTAATGTTAGTTCATTGATGTGGTTAGTTCATCATTAATGTTAGTTCATTGATCATTAATGCTGATGATCATAATTATGATGGTTAGTTCATCATTAGTGTTAGTTAATTGATTATGTATACTGATTAATTCATCATTGGGTCTTCGCTGGAGCTACGGAGTTCGTGCTTTGTGCGACACTTTCCACGCTGCAGAAAGAGACTGAGCCATATGGGATAAAACCCGGTGCAGTGAAGTCGACCCTGTCGACTTTTAAGCGACCTTTTTTTTCATCATTAATGCTTCATCATTGATGATGCTTAGTTCAACATTAATGCTAGTTCATTAATCATTGATGTGGCTAGTTCATCATTCGTGCTAGTTCAATCATCATTAATGCTAGTTAGCTCATTAATGGTGATTAGTTCAATATCATTGCTAGTTCATCAACCATTCATGATAGTTAGTTCAACATTAATGCTAGTTCAATCATTTGTGCTAGTTAACTCATTAATGATGATTAGTTCAATCATTTATGCTAGTTTATTATCCATTAATGATGATTAAGTTAACATTAATGCTAGTTCATTGACCATTAATAATGACTAAGTCAACATTAATGCTAGTTCATTGACTATTAATGATGATTTCCCATCATCCCCAGGTGACCCCATGTATGTGCCAGTTTTCCGCTTTTTGATGGCCAAACCAGAAGTGGATTTATCCAGTGTTCCAGAATTTTATAAACTCTTCTTCAGCGCAGGAGTTCAGGTATGGAGTGTCTGTCAGCCTGAAGTCAGAAGTGTGGTACTAGTTGTGTGGTTAATGTTGTCCCTGGGCTTGGGCTGCAGTCTGTGACAGTCAGAAGTGTGGTACTAGTTGTGTGGTTGATGTTGTCCCTGGGCTTGGGCTGCAGTCTGTGACAGTCAGAAGTGTGGTACTAGTTGTGTGGTTGATGTTGTCCCTGGGCTTGGGCTGCAGTCTGTGACAGTCAGAAGTGTGGTACTAGTTGTGTGGTTAATGTTTTCCCTGGGCATTGTCCTGCAGTCTGTGACAGTCAGAAGTGTGGTACTAATTGTGTGGTTAATGTTGTCCCTGGGCATTGTCCTGCAGTCTGTGACAGTCAGAAGTGTGGTACTAGTTGTGTGGTTGATGTTGTCCCTGGGCATTGTCCTGCAGTCTGTGACAGTCAGAAGTGTGGTACTAGATGTGTGGTTAATGTTGTCCCTGGGCTGCAGTCTATGACAGTCAGAAGTGTGGTACTAGTTGTGTGGTTGATGTTGTCCCTGGGCTTGGGCTGCAGTCTGTGACAGTCAGAAGTGTGGTTCTTGTTGTGTGGTTAATGTTGTCCCTGGGCTGCAGTCTGTGACAGTCAGAAGTGTGGTACTAGTTGTGTGGTTAATGTTGTCCCTGGGCATTGCCCTGCAGTCTGTGACAGTCAGAAGTGTGGTACTAGTTGTGTGGTTGATGTTGTCCCTGGGCTTGGGTTGCAGTCTGTGACAGTCAGAAGTGTGGTTCTTGTTGTGTGGTTAATGTTGTCCCTGGGCTGCAGTCTGTGACAGTCAGAAGTGTGGTACTAGTTGTGTGGTTGATGTTGTCCTTGGGCATTGCCCTGCAGTCTGTGACAGTCAGAAGTGTGGTACTAGTTGTGTGGTTAATGTTGTCCCTGGGCATTGCCATGCAGTCTGTGACAGTCAGAAGTGTGGTACTAGTTGTGTGGTTAATGTTGTCCCTGGGCATTGCCCTGCAGTCTGTGACAGTCAGAAGTGTGGTACTAGTTGTGTGGTTAATGTTGTCCCTGGGCTTGGGCTGCAGTCTGTGACAGTCAGAAGTGTGGTACTAGTTGTGTGGTTGATGTTGTCCTTGGGCATTGCCCTGCAGTCTGTGACAGTCAGAAGTGTGGTACTAGTTGTGTGGTTAATGTTGTCCCTGGGCATTGCCCTGCAGTCTGTGACAGTCAGAAGTGTGGTACTAGTTGTGTGGTTAATGTTGTCCCTGGGCATTGCCCTGCAGTCTGTGACAGTCAGAAGTGTGGTACTAGTTGTGTGGTTAATGTTGTCCCTGGGCATTGCCCTGCAGTCTGTGACAGTCAGAAGTGTGGTACTAGTTGTGTGGTTAATGTTTTCCCTGGGCATTGCCCTGCAGTCTGTGACAGTCAGAAGTGTGGTACTAGTTGTGTGGTTAATGTTGTCCCTGGGCATTGCCCTGCAGTCTGTGACAGTCAGAAGTGTGGTACTAGTTGTGTGGTTAATGTTGTCCCTGGGCATTGCCCTGCAGTCTGTGACAGTCAGAAGTGTGGTTCTTGTTGTGTGGTTAATGTTGTCCCTGGGCTTGGGCTGCAGTCTGTGACAGTCAGAAGTGTGGTACTAGTTGTGTGGTTAATGTTGTCCCTGGGCATTGCCCTGCAGTCTGTGACAGTCAGAAGTGTGGTACTAGTTGTGTGGTTGATGTTGTCCTTGGGCATTGCCCTGCAGTCTGTGACAGTCAGAAGTGTGGTACTAGTTGTGTGGTTAATGTTGTCCCTTGGCATTGCCCTGCAGTCTGTGACAGTCAGAAGTGTGGTTCTTGTTGTGTGATTAATGTTGTCCCTGGGCATTGGGCTGCAGTCTGTGACAGTCAGAAGTGTGGTACTAGTTGTGTGGTTGATGTTGTCCCTGGGCATTGGCCCTGCAGTCTGTGACAGTCAGAAGTGTGGTACTAGTTGTGTGGTTAATGTTGTCCCTGGGCATTGCCCTGCAGTCTGTGACAGTCAGAAGTGTGGTACTAGTTGTGTGGTTAATGTTGTCCCCTGGGCATTGCCCTGCAGTCTGTGACAGTCAGAAGTGTGGTACTAGTTGTGTGGTTAATGTTGTCCCTGGGCATTGCCCTGCAGTCTGTGACAGTCAGAAGTGTGGTACTAGTTGTGTGGTTAATGTTTCCCCTGGGCATTGCCCTGCAGTCTGTGACAGTCAGAAGTGTGGTTGATGTTGTCCCTGGGCATTGGTGGTCCTGTATGTGATCTTCTTTGTTTCCAGTTTAAACAAGAGAGAAACTGGATGTTGACCCTGCTGGCTGATGGCATCAGAGAAACCTCCGACTATTGGCTGTACCAGAAGAAGTTTGTCTTCAAGATTATCTTTGCTTTCTACGACTCAGCCATCAGCGACGCTCACTCCCAGGTCTGATTCTGTTGCTAAAATTGTACTTGTTTTATATGTTATAATAGACCACATAGGCCAGTGCCTTAACAACATTATACACCTAGAAATATTACCCACAACATAATATTTATTTATTTATAGTATTATGAATTCTGGCACATACTCTCCAGTTTACAACATATTTATGGTATGCATGGATTCTCTACATACTCTCAGGTTTACAACATAATATTTATAGTATGTGTGGATTTTAGCACAAACTATCTAGTGTACAACATAATATTTATATGTTTGAATTATGGAACATACTCTTCAATGTACAGCATAATATTTGTATGAATTTGTGCCTTTTGGCCGACACATAATCTTCTTTGGGTGTTTGTTGACAGAGTTAACCTTCCTGTTACTTCTTGTTTAAATGTCTACATGAGACAAGTCAGGTCTGGCAGAATAAATTTGTGGCAAGAGACAGGGCATGCAAGGGGCAACTACGTCACGCAAGTGTGCAGGATGTTGGTGCACAGACTTGAGCTGAAATTATGAGGGACAATGATAGCAGTCTTTAGACTGACTGATCTCATGAATGAAAATTAGACAATTAAATTGCCTTGTGTACGTGAAACCACATGATTTTGTACATCTGTGCCATGAACCAGGTTAGGTCACGAGGCATGTACTGCATACAATTCAGAGCTTCATGTAATTCAGTGAAGATAGAGCATGAAGATAGCAAAGCAAGAAGCTGAGCAGGGGACAGTGCCTTCTGCAAGGCTCATTCACGTCTGGACCGAGTTCGGGGTCGGACGAAAGATGGCGAATGGCAAAGTCTCATCTCGCCACCACGTTGCGCGTATGCCGAGTTTGTGAAACAGTTTGACGGCTGACATCGTCTGAGAGATTTGTCGACAGAGTTTGACTGTAGATGTCGAGTGCACGTATTGTTTGTTTGAAGCTTTTAGTACAGTGTTTATTGGCATTGATAAGACGATGTTGTGAATTGTTTTAACATGCTGATAAGAGAATGTGTTAAAACCACGCCGCTGTCGTGAGTTCACTGTGGTGTGATGTTAATCGTCATGTAATGTGTGTGTGAAGATTCATATTCAATAAGCCAGTTGAGAATTACCCCTGGGCAACAGAAGTGTAAGTGAGAGAGAAGATAGACAGTCGTCTCAGTCAATCAGACTTGGAGAATATAATTAGTCCAACTATGAGTAGACCTCAAGTGTAATTATAGTTCATCCACATCCATCTTGCTGCGATGCTAGATAACAACAGTAATATATGTTAAACATTTATCGGCATACACAAGAAAATTGTTGGTCTACATAGAAGCCTGTCTGATACACATATAAAGATCATTGGCACATTGGCATATAAAGAGCGTTGGCACTCTGGTTGTTAAAACTCCTGTTGACAACGCTATTAAAGTAACTTTCTAGTCATTGTCATAATGTAGTTAGCTGAATGTGCAATCTGAAGTTAACAATCATGATCTACATAGATGAATATTTGGACTAAAGCTAGTCATGACTCAGGTAGCTGAATGCACTGTGTGAAGTTAACAGTCATGTTTCAGACAGCTGAATGCACTGTGTGAAGCTAAGTCTGTTATTTGTGTGTGGTTTCAGCATAACTGTTACCACTAGGTTTACTGATTATGCAGTGTAAAGTTACTCTGTGATATCTGTGTGATGGCGATGTGAATGACAAAAGCAAGTGAACATGGCGCTCTCTCTCTCTCTCTCCCCAGGAGCTGGTTCTGCGGACTGTCAAGAATGCCTGCCAGGAGAAAACTGTGGCCGTGGATTTGGTGCGGAACCATGGTCTAATGCCCTGGTTGATAGCTGCAGCATCTTCTCTGTAAGTGCTGGATAACTGCCTCGGTTTTGTCTGTGTGTTTGTGGGGTCACTAGTTTAGTTCAGTGTTGCCTGTGTGTTTGTGGGGTCACTAGTTTAGTTCAGTGTTGCCTGTGTGTTTGTGGGGTCACTAGTTTAGTTCAGTGTTGCTGTCGTGTCCTCCTTTAAAGTGTCGTCCCTGGAGTGAGGAGATCCGACACCCACATTATAATATTATTTTTTTCCCCCCTCAATATTCTGGAGAATCCCCCAGCTTCCGTCCAACACACTCCATCAGCCTATGGACACCTTTTCCTATCACTCTCACACTGTCGTACTATGCCCCCTTCTCATACTTCCCCAACGCAACATACTCAACAACTCTTGCTTCTAGAAATTAATAAAGATTAATTTATTAAAATAAAAGTGTAACGTGTATGAGACGTGTATGCGAAGAAAATGTGTGACGTGTTCTATAAAGTGTGTAGACTCTGTCTCTCAGACATCAACTCAGTCAGCTGATCACAGCAAAGATAGACCACAGCACGTTACGTCAGAACAAGTACGTCTCACCCGTTGCCGAAACCATCTTGCCGGATACTGCGTTGCCTCTGTAGACCTCTGGTAATCCAATTTCATGAACATCCGAAATAGACACCGGTGGTATTAAGAGTTAATCAGGGACCGGTTGCACTCTACACAATGTCCGTTCCTAATGTTCCTAAACAAACTGCACAAGTCTTTTGCAGTGTACGCAGTTAGTTAGTTAGTTAGTTAGTCGACAGATCATCCTCGTTGCACATTGAACCACTCAGTTCATAAGTGCTAATTACTAATGTTAATTGTTACTGTACTAACACTAGGTACTATTAGCCGGTTCTCGGTTCGTTACTACTGTCTGATGCTGTGTGGTGCATCAGTATGCATCACTCTCTTTGATGAATCAATTTCCTTCTAGCGTAAGTTACGTTTCTGTATGTAACTTTATTGACTCTTGAACTGGTGTTCTTCAGAATGGGTTTTTTTAATTCTTTCCCAAAACTTGTAGAGTTTCCTTGGATCTGGTAGGGAACCTAGGATAGAAACAACACATCTGGTGATAGTACTAGTCACTGATCCCTTCGGCTGAGTGTAAGCCTATCACCTTGCTTAATGATCTTTAGCTAACTAGACTTAGTCATAGAGCAGATTAGCTACCCACCTAGAGCCGAATCAGGCTATGACAAAGAAAAAATCAGCAAACAGAATGCGGAACCCCGCCCACCAGGGACACCTACGGGAGGATCCCAATTATCCTTCATTACTCAACTAGTAAAGCTTATCAACACTTCACTAATCTATTCTAGCTAACAGAGCCAAGTATCACTTCACTACTCTAGCTAGTTTCCACTAACAGTGCTAATCATCACACTATAGTTTAACAAGGCTACTGCCTAAAGTAATTATAACGAATATATTATAATAAGTTATACCTTAAATGGCACTACTGCAGTCCTATAAATCATATCTACATCTGCCATATAGGCACGTGTAAAATTAAGTCACTAATTAACACACGGTAGATATTATTTCCACTGGCACTGCAGTGCCCTGCACTCTGTCTAGAGCATTATTCAAGTCCACCCTAGTTGATCTCAACTCGAGTTTATATGACAAACTACCAAAGTTGTCCACGTGACGTTATCCTTTACTCCCCCACACAGGTGGCACAGTGGCAAATCATCCCCTGTCAAGAACTATTTTCCTGGCTTAAATCCTGTCAAAGTTGTCAGTAATTGCCTAGATTCTCAAAACAAGCCAGCTAGTTTCTGTAAACTCCCAACAAAGAGTTTCGATACCAAGCTGCCAATCATCTTGATGTTCCGGAAACCAAGAATTGACAGATGCACTGTTTTCCGTACTAGGTACTTCCGTTTTACATCTGCCCCTGTGATCTCACGGCTTCCATCTGCATTCAAATGTTGACAAACTTGTCACTCTTCTGTTCCGTGGTGACAATATATGTGATTCCAACTGTTAATGAACTGCCAACTCGGTGTATCCACTCATTCTCACTCACCACCAAATGTGTATATGGGCTGACACGATGTAACCTGTACAGCTGTGTTTACTCTGTTAGTACAAATAGATGTCGCTGGTCGATCGTCCGCTTAATCCGAAAATCCTCTGTAATAATCATCCGGATAAACACACGGTTTCATTTTGTGACAGTTGCCTGTGTGTTTGTGGGGTCACTAGTTTAGTTCAGTGTTGCCTGTGTGTTTGTGGGGTCAATAGTTTATTTCAGTGTTGTTTGTGGGGTCAATAGTTTAGTTCAGTGTTGCCTGTGTGTTTGTGGGGTCAATAGTTTAGTTTAGTTCAGTGTTGCCTGTGTGTTTGTGGGGTCACTAGTTTATTTCAGTGTTGTCTGTGTGTTTGTGGGGTCAATAGTTTAGTTCAGTGTTGCCTGTGTGTTTGTGGGGTCAATAGTTTAGTTCAGTGTTGTCTGTGTGTATGTGGGGTCACTAGTTTATTTCAATGTCTGTGTTTGTTGGGTCAGTAGTTTACTTCAGTGTTGTGTTTGTGGGGTCAATAGTTTAGTTTAGTGTTGTCTGTGTGTTTGTGGGGTCAATAGTTTAGTTCAGTGTTTTCTGTGTGTTTGTGGGGTCAATAGTTTAGTTTAGTGTTTTCATGTGTGTTTGTGGGTCACTAGTTTATTTCAGTGTTGTCTGTGTGTTTGTGGGGTCAATAGTTTACTTCAATGTATTTCAGTGTTGTGTTTGTGGGGTCAATAGTTTACTTCAGTGTTGTGTTTGTGTTATCAATAATTTAGTTCATTGTTGTGTTTGTGGGTTCAATAGTTTAGTTCAGTGTTAGATGAGTTTTTGTGTGCTAGCTCTCACTTCTCTCTCCCTCCTTTCCTCTCTCTCCCTCCCCTCCTCTCTAGCTCTTTCATTCTCCCTCTTCCCCTCTCTTTCAGAGAGCTGTGTGTTCTGTATGTCTGTGTCTTGGATATGTGCGTGTCAGTATTCGTTTAAATGATTATTTTCTTGTTTATTGTTTATGTCTGTTACTCACAGTTTAAAGTGAGATTTGAACTTCTGCTTTCAGTGACAGACGGCCAGAACATGCAGGTCACCTCTGTGATATCACGCACACACTATGGCACAGCCTGACCACTACCAAGTACCCATCTCATCTTCACCCGCCTGCTGGGAAATCTACATCGTCTTCCGCAGCCACAGTATCACAAGTCCAGGCTTCAGGCAGTATGCACAGAGTCTTAGACCAGCAACCAGACAGTGGTGGTGACGGCAGTGTGAGGGATCCTGGCCTCGTCGGCGCTGGTCAACACCAGGCACCCCTTGATGGTGCCAGCTCGGGTGAAGACAGTCCAGTTGACCACCGTGTGTCTGATCAGAGTCCCAGGAAGGGCAAGGTCAATCTAACAGAAGGTGCAGCTCCACAGAGTTTACCTCGGTCAACAGCCGTGGAGATGGCGCTGCTGGTGAAGTGTTTGATCCCACACCTCAGGTATGTTGACATCTGGTGTGTGTGTGTGTGTGTGTCTTGCTGTGATGTTATTTACACAGTTGGTTCAGTTCACATGTTCAGCTGGTGACAGATAGCAGCAGAGAAGGTGGTCCCCTGACAGATAGTGTTGTTGGGTTGTGAAGTGTTAAAACTGCTGACAGCTGGTGACACATAGTGTTGTTGGGGTATGAAGTGTTAAAACTGCTGACAGCTGGTGACAGATAGTGTTGTTGGGGTATGAAGTGTTAAAACTGCTGACAGCTGGTGACAGATAGTGTTGTTGGGGTGTGAAGTGTTAAAGCTGGTGACAGATAGTGTTGTTGGGGTGTGAAGTGTTAAAACTGCTGACAGCTGGTGACAGATAGTGTTGTTGGGGTGTGAAGTGTTAAAACTGCTGACAGCTGGTGACAGATAAGTGTTGTTGGGGTGTGAAGTGTTAAAACTGCTGATCAGCTGGTGACAGATAGTATTGTTGGGGTGTGAAGTGTTAAAACTGCTGACAGCTGGTGCCTCCAACCAAACATGTGTCCTTCACTGCTTAACACTTTTAAATACTTGAATGTTTGATTGTTGAACTCTGTTTATAACAGCAATTTTTAGTGTGTAACTCTGTTAATGACAGTAGTGTACAGTTGTTGATGGCAGCATGTTTTATTGGTGGGGCTGATTCCAGCTAGCTGCTCCATCAGTCAAAGTAGTTTGGTGAAGAAGCCAATTCTGTCATACAAGTGGTTCCTTTATTCTTCAAGGGAATTCACTCTTGTGCTAACTCAATCATCCAAGGGAGGTCATCTGGTGGTGAAGGTCAAGAAATGTGATGCGCATTTGTTACATTGACTGCCAGTATGTTAACAGTGTGATGTGCATTTGTTACATTGACTGCCAGTATGTTAACAGTGTGACGTGCATTTGTTACATTGACTGGCAGTATGTTAACAGTGTGACGTGCATTTGTCACATTGACTGGCAGTATGTTAACAATGTGATGTGCATTTGTTACATTGACTGGCAGTATGTTAACAGTGTGACGTGCATTTGTTACATTGACTGGCAGTATGTTAACAGTGTGACATGCATTTGTTACATTGACTGGCAGTGTTAACAGTGTGACAGCATTTGTTACATTGATGGCAGTTGTTAACTGTGATTGCTTTGTTACATTGACTGGCAGTATGTTACAGTTGACAGCATTTTTATTGATGGCGTGTTAACTTCATGCAGTCACAGTAGTTTTGTGTAAATGTCCCAATTTGTAAACATTGTGGCCTTATTTTCAAGGGAATTCATTTGTTCTTAACTAAAGTATGTAAAAGGGAGTGCATTTGGTTACTTTGACGGCAAGAAAGTGTGCGCATTTGTTACATTGACGGGCAGTATGTTAACAGTGTGACGTGCATTTGTTACATTGACTGGCAGTATGTTAACAGTGTGACGTGCATTTGTTACATTGACTGGCAGTATGTTAACAGTGTGACATGCATTTGTTACATTGACTGGCAGTATGTTAACAGTGTGATGTGCATTTGTTACATTGACTGGCAGTATGTTAACAGTCTGACATGCATTTGTTACATTGACTGGCAGTATGTTAACAGTGTGACATGCATTTGTCACATTGACTGGCAGTATGTTAACAGTGTGATGTGCATTTGTCACATTGACTGGCAGTATGTTAACAGTGTGACATGCATTTGTTACATTGATTGGCCATATGTTAACAGTGTGACGTGCATTTGTTACATTGACTGGCCATATGTTAACAGTGTGACGTGCATTTGTTACATTGGACTGGCCATATGTTAACAGTGTGACGTGCATTTGTTACATTGACTGGCCATATGTTAACAGTGTGACGTGCATTTGTTACATTGACTGGCCATATGTTAACAGTGTGATGTGCATTTGTTACATTGACTGGCCATATGTTAACAGTGTGATGTGCATTTGTTACATTGACTGGCAGTATTTGGTGTCTGTCTTGGCATGTCAGTATGTTAACAGTGTTGCGCAGTTCTGTGATCTGTGTTTAGCATCTTTTTATAAAGGTATTGTATGTTGATTGGAGTGTTTTTTTGTTGTTGTCACATTCTTAAATGTGTTATTATTTTATTACAGCAAGAATGTTGTCACATTCTTAAAAGTGTATTATTTTATTACAGCAAGACGAGCAGAGCAGGCCTGGTAAAGATGGTAGAAGTTCTCTACAAAATGATCACACACAATGCCAACAACACCCAGACTTTGCACTCTACCACAGGCCAGACCACTGATTCACACTTCCAGGACTTGATCAACCTGTCGCCCCTAGAGTCGTGTCTGCTGCTCTACCACGTGGCCACGGCTGTACAACAGCCTGCTGTGGCAGACGCTGCAGCTTCCGTGCTGACAGAAAAAGGCATCAGTTTCCAGTGGAAGGCTGTAAAAGCCAACAGGAAGTCTTCAACAAATGTGAAAAATTTGGTGGTCAGTGATGTGGCAGAGCTTGAAGAAGAGAGAACTGAACCCCCAGCTCCGCCAAGTGGACATGTGGAAGCATCTGAGATACCTGATGCCAACACTGGGACAGATACATCCACAAGTGCACTGTCCAGCACAGAGGCCCGACGTTTGTTTTGCATGTTGCATGACATTGTCTCCACATCAAACACCATAGAGTTTATCTGAGAGTGACGTCAGCGACTCCCTTTTCCTGGAGCTCGTAGCAGCCCAGCCTCTTCCACACTCCACTGATCAAGAGGAATGCACTGACATCTCAACTGGAGCACGTTTTATTTAGGTGAGGTGTCCAGTTTTCTTTAAAGTTCATGTTGGTTGAGGCTGCAACCTGACTTATTCAAGAAGCAAGTACTGTTACCGAGACCTCCAGGCAGCTGCCGTAATATTGGAGGTGGAAAAAGTAACCAGTCTCCCTGAGACATGAAGACATGCTGAGGTTTGTGGGAGTCACCCTGAGACATGAAGACATGCTGGGGTTTGTGGGAGTCACCCTGAGACATGAAGACATGCTGGGGTTTGTGGGAGTCACCCTGAGACAGGAAGACATGCTGGGGTTTGTGGGTGTCACCCTGAGACATGAAGACATGCTGGGGTTTGTGGGAGTCACCCTGAGACATGAAGACATGCTGGGGTTTGTGGGAGTCACCCTGAGACAGGAAGACATGCTGGGGTTTGTGGGTGTCACCCTGAGACAGGAAGACATGCTGAGGTTTGTGGGTGTCACCCTGAGACAGGAAGACATGCTGAGGTTTATGGGTGTCACCCTGAGACAGGAAGTCATGCTGAGGTTTGTGGGTGCCGGTTTGCATTCCGTGCCCTGTCTTCCATAGTAGATTATGCTGATTAAGAATGTGTTTGAAAATAACATTGTTGAATATAAATATCTTGGTTGGCTAAACCAGCAAGGACAGGCAGCAGTAGTAGATTACTGTTTTTACAGAGTGTGAATGTGTTACTTGTGGATAACTCGGGGGGGGGGGGGGGGGGGGGGGGGGGGGTGTGAGAGAGAATGAGTGAGTTAATTAGTTACAGGCTGTCATGGAAGTGTGGTCAATGTATGTATGATTACATATGCTATTTGCTGCTGCAAGTGTGCCTTCATATTGTTTTGTTACTGTCAGGTACAAATGAAATTATTTGCTTGTGTATATCTTGTGGGGTGTGTGTACTTCATGTGAGGGTGTGTGCACTTCATGTGAGGGCATGTATACATCTTGTCAGGGTTTGTGTACTCTATGTGAAGGTGTGTGTACCCACATGAAAGTAGCATCAGAGATTTTAGAGTGTTTATATAGATGAAATTCAGAAAGCAATGGCAAACTACTGAATGTAAACTTGCCAAGATATCACAACAGCATAAAATGCTGGTGTTGACTGCGATGTCCTGTAAACTAACATAACATATAGATGAAAAGGGGAAACATCATGGCAGTGGGGAGGGGGAGAAGACAAACAGAGAGGTACTACACAGACTGGAGTCGGAGAATGAATCTCTGAATGAGATTCCTGTCAGAAAATTGTGGTACTTGGGCCATGGACACAGCTCTTTGTTGAAGAATGCATGAAGAAGAAAGTGTCACGTGTGGGTGTGCAGCCCTAGATGGGCATCAGCCAGCCTGGCGTGTGCACTGACAAGATCTGGGACAGGTGGTTTAGGAGACTCAATACAGCCAGTCGGAGTGCAAATGGCACTTGATGATGGTGATAATGGCACTGCATGTGCTTCTATATATAGTTCTGTTTGTGTATTTCTACAGTGCATGTGTTGCTACACATGATTGGTTGGCTGTATCTGTAGTGCATGTGTTGCTCCACATGATTGGTTGAGAGTTTCTATGTTGTTTATTTGTTTGTGTTCGTTGGCTTGAGCTCCAACGCGAAGTCCTGTATATCGGATGAAGGCATCCTGTTGTCCAACATCAGTGTGCTGTCATACAGGACCTTCTATAATACATATATTGCTACAGATGATTGGTTGTTGTTTCTACAGTACATGTGTTGTGGTAGTTTGTGTTTGCTTCTGCTGTACAAAGAGAAATCATGTAAATGTTAGTCACCGTTCCATCTGGCAAAGGGTCACCCCCATAATGCTCTGTTCTTATGTTATGTAAAATAAAACAATATATATGTTTAGCTTCTGTGAACTGACACAAGCACGGACACACGTAAATACATTACAATGAACAGAAATTACAATGGGAATATGCATAGGAAGAATAAATAATAGTAATAAAATCGTGTTAACATATGCTAACACAACACACAAATCCGACATGTGGTCCTAATGAACAAATTATTATTGTAAGTAGAAGCACACAAAATGTGAATGAATATTAAAGCACTGGTGTGCAGATTTCATGTACAGGGCGGGTGTGCAAGGGTGCAGGTGGTTTATTGACACATCAGGAAATGGGAAGCCACAAATGTGGGCTAGATTTGTAGTCATTGTAAGCATAATATGGAGTGGAGTAAACAGAGTTGAACAATAGCATCAATAGCCATAATGAGTCCAGCCGGAAGTCACATTCCGAAATGTTAAGCGGCTCACCATTCTGAGTCTGACAGAGCTGTCGGAATAACATAACCTTATGGGAAAGATAAGAGACACATCACGTGTACTCTGTGACCTGGCATCCCATATGTTGTGTGATGATGATGTCTGGACTCCTTGGTGGTTTTAGAAGGGCCTGTGTGTAGCACATCGCCCTACAAGTAAAGTGTGCTGATTGATGGAGATGTCTGTCCTACAAGTAAAGTGTGCTGAGTGATGGAGATGTCTTCCTCCTTGGTGGTTTTAGAAGGGCCTGTGTGTAGCACATCGCCCTACAAGTAAAGTGTGCTGAGTGATGGAGATGTCTTCCTCCTTGGGGGTTTTAGAAGGGTCTGTGTGTAGCACATCGTCCTACAAGTAAAGTGTGCTGAGTGATGGAGATGTCTGTCCTACAAGTAAAGTGTGCTGAGTGATGGAGATGTCTTCCTCCTTGGGGTTTTTAGAAGGGTCTGTGTGTAGCACATCGTCCTACAAGTAAAGTGCTGAGGACAAACCCTGGACATCCAAGGCACAAGGTGTCATTGATAGATCTGTGCCTTGCACGTGACTACTGTATGCACACAAACACATGAAACATACACATACGTAGACACATACATACGGAGCCGTTGCTGCTACAACACTACAACAGACATGCCCAGGCGGGGTCGGGTTGTAGCACATTTAACCCACCCCCAGGTGAGACTGACGAAGTGATTCGTCAAACTGAAATGTCCCGGGAAGTCAAACTTGGCCTGGTGGTAGTGGCGGTTCTTGGTACACATACCTGCACTAAAATCATCAGAAATTCATATCCGACCTTGTCTAGCGGGCGGCCGTGGTCAGGCACTGGCGACGAGGTTAATGGAAAGTCTCACGTCGCCAGCGAGAAGCTGAATGGAGACGGATTGAGAAAAGTGGCGTCTGGTTGAGAGAATCAGCACCTCTTGTGTTGTCTCCAGGGACGCCGAGCGTGCTTTTATTTGATTGGCCTGTTGTGTCACCAGGTCTGGCTTGCTCGTGTGTGGGACACGTGATCAATTTTAACCAGTTTCCGAATTATTCTTCTCGGGTGAATGGTCTAGGGTAGACACTGACAATCACCACCCTCCTCCCCTCTCTGTCCGGATGTTTTAATACAGTTGATGCGTTTGTTGTCATGTTTCCCGGATATTTACACATGCACATTTCTGTCTGACTGCCTCGCTTTGTCCAGTAAACCCCCACCTCTTCTTTTGATCATCTTCTTCCACCTTTGCCGTCAAGCGTTGTGGAGAAGAATAGTTGATGTTCCTGCACCCGAAGGGTGGCACTAGATGGTGTCATTCCATGTAATTGTACGATGACTTTGGTATCGTAAGCCAATTTTCTTCTCGGGAATCCTCTTTTCTTCTCGGGAATCCTCTTGCTCTCCTAGCAGATCTTTGATGTAGCAATGTACGTCTTTCAATAAATGTGGCGCAAGGTGTTATGTCTGATAACATTTCTTACTCGGCCTCGCATAGTTAAGTTGGCAGCTCTCCTCGGGCATCTCATCTCACAAGTGTTGATTTTCTGTAAGTGTGATTTGGATAATGTCCAATTTATTATCTGTCGTTTTTCGGACATAAATTTGGATGTTTCAGTATGGGTGATAGTTGATATATAAGCGCACTTGCTTTTTGACATCTGATTTTTATTTCTCTGTCTATTCTGCCTTCTTCTGTGGTCAAATTTCCCAGATATTTACATTCTTTCACTTGTTTCAGGGGTGTACCATTTATCTGTGTGTGTATGTATGTATGTGTGTGTGTGTGTATATATA
The DNA here is from genome assembly GCA_014155875.1 of Cepaea nemoralis. Classification (NCBI taxonomy): domain Eukaryota; kingdom Metazoa; phylum Mollusca; class Gastropoda; order Stylommatophora; family Helicidae; genus Cepaea; species Cepaea nemoralis. The sequence goes on from JACEFZ010026119.1 coordinate 148,024, forward strand.
TATATATATATATATATATATATATATATATATATATATATATATATATATATATATATATACTAAATATCGTTCTCTTACGCTTTTGATGGGTGATCTTGTGACACCTGCAGCTGTAAATATCTTAATGTTTTTTTCCCCCTCATGCTATGATATTCTCACCATGCTTCTTTGTCCACGATATTCTAAACAGTCTTCTCTATCCACGATATTCTCAACATCCTTCCCTATCCATGATATTCTCAACATCCTTCTCTTCCATGCTCAGCATCCTTCTCTATCCACGATATTCCCAACATCCTTCTCTATCCACGATATTCTCAACATTCTTCTCTATCCATGATAATTTCAACATCCTTCTCAAACACCACATCTGCACTGCCTCCAATTCCGCATCATGTCAGTATCCGTTGTCCAACACTCGCAGCCATAGATATCCGACCAGGCACAACTTGCCGGCCAACACACTCTCTCCGAGTCATGGTACAATATTTATGTTCATTAGATCACAGTTAGTGCTGTTATGTGAAGTCTATGCAAGACAACATTGCAGGCCTAGACAATAAGTCTCTAGCCAACGGGAGAATAAGAAGACTACATATTCTAGTAAAAGAGTTTCAGAATACGGGCATGAAATAAACGTTTGTAACGCCGTCAAATACGAAGCTGGACGTTGATGTTTACCTACAACTATACATGGGCGTTGATGTGCTCCTACAGCAAAGTATGGGCCTTTAGATTGTAGACATTGCCATTTATGTAGTTGTCACGCTGTCGTCTTGGCTAGACTGTTCCTCTAATATCCAGCGGTACCTTCAATTAGCGGCAATTAGTACGTGTGGGATTATTTCACCTTCATTACATATGTGTCGACATCTGTTGGCGTACTGGTTAGGGAAACCAAGTTTGACAGTTCCCCGACATACGGAATCCAAGGTTCGAAGTTCGCATCGGGCAGTATGGGAGCAGATCACTTTGCGTTGGTATCGATAGAGTGAATCGTCGGCCGTTAAGAAAACAGTGGCAAACTATTGAGCGTAAAATTATCTAGTAAGCCACAGAACAGTTAAATAATGCTGTGGGTGATGGCAAGATCCTGCAACAGGACATGAAACTAACAGTAACTGTACATGTGTTGTTGTGTGCCACAGAAAATTGCAGCCTGTTCTTCGCTGTCAGCGTCAGAGCTGATAATTGGCGGCCCAGGTGTCATCTTGCGGCCCCCCCCCCCCCCCCCCACCTAAACATGAGACAAAATGTTCGTGTCCTTTAATAGATTTGATTCCTGACAGCCACTGCTTTCTCGCCGCACACACACATAAACATCAGTCTTATCGTTCACTGAACGAGAACACTGCACGGCAGTCTAGTGACCACAGAACACGTGCAGGAAACACTGACCGGCCAGGTCTGATTTCCACTGACCGGTCAGGTCAGATCTCCACGGGCCAGCAACACTGCGCTGAATCATCACCTGGACACATCCTGACCTGATTAGCCCGGGCTCCTCTCTAGGTACCCACGTGGCTGGCAGGATGACCACTGAGGTAGAGAAGAGGACCGCGACGATCAATGAGCATACCGCATTTGTAGCGATACATGTAGTGGAGATGCAACCAACCAATCACGTGGAGCGATACATGTAGTGGAGATGAAATCAACCAATCACGCCGAGCAATACATGAAGTGCAGATGCAACCAACCAATCATGTGGAGCTATATATGTAGTTAAGATTCAACCAACCAATCACGTGGAGGAATACTCGTACTGTAGACACACCATGGTATACACTCGCGCGCGCGCGCGAAAGTAATGGACCCCATCTTAAAGCCGTGAGTGGTGGTGGGTATATGGTGTGGATATTCTAGACAACCCTCACTAATACAGTTGACGTGTATTATACTTCACTAGACAACCCTGACTGGACAGCTGATGTGTATTATACCTCACGCCGGCCACCTGTAGTTCCCAGGAGCGTGCCTGGTACACAGAGTAGGTTGGTCAACCCGCGAGCTCGGACCCACGAACAAACATCCCACGTGACGGGGATTCGAAGACATGACCTCCTGGTCGGAAGGCAGGCAAGCCGGCTGGCGTGGGCGTCCATGTCTCCCCATAGATATCGCTGGTTGGTCTTCTGGAAGGCAGGCAAGCCGGCTGGCCTAGGCGTCCATGTCTCGCCATAGATCTCGGTGGTTGGTCTTCTGAAAGGCAGGCAAACCGGCTGGCCTAGGCGTCCATGTCTCGCCATAGATCTCGGTGCTTGGTCTTCTGGATCAACTGTGCTGATGATATTCCTCGATACCACTGCCTCAATCCATCCAACATCACTTCTCTTGGTCTGCCTCTGCCTCTCTTTCCCTGGATCTTTCCAGTTGTCACGATCCTCTCCAATGCTTCTCGTCTCATCACATGACCAAAGAAAGCTGTTCGTCTCTTTCTTATTGTTGTATATAATGTTCTAGTTTCATTAGCCTCTTTCGGGCAGTCGTTGTTAGTTACTCTGGCAGTCCAAGGAATTCGCAACATCTCTGCTGCGTCGAAGTTTTTCCTAAGTACTAAAGCTACATTTGATAAAATGAAGAAATCTGATGCATTAACTCCTTGTTTTGGGAGGTTAAAAACAAGAATGCTTGCATGTTACACACAGGCAGTTTTAACATGGCTGTGAATCCTGCACAATTAGTCAACAAAAAACAACAAGGATATCTCAGGAGGCCCCAGAGATGTGGTTTTACAGAAGGATGCTAAAAATTTCCTGGACAACCAACATGAATAATTTCACATCTAAATGTGTCTGAAGGAGGCTAAGACGCAAAGGCAACTGATCACAAACATTAGGACGAGCAGTCGTACATTCAGCCACATTCTGAGACGAGAAAAACTGGAGCATTAGACAGTTGAAAAGATTGATGGAGACAGCGAGAGAATTTGTTTCATAGCCTTTTATTCTTCTTCTGTAGTCCTACTGCCCTTTCTGTGAAGCGTCGTGGGGAGGAGGCAGATGTCGTGTTCTGTGTGTCGCTTGTCTTGCTGCTTGTACTAACATGATGTTTGATCTCCTCAATGTCTCCTGTACTCCATCTCTTCCTGGGTCATCCTTTCTCCTTGTATCCCGATGTTCACACTTAGAACACTCTATCGCAGTGGTTCTCAGCCGGTGGGGAATTCCCCCCCCCCCCCCCCCTGTGAGGGAAGGGGGAATTTTAGGGTTTTCCACGGGGGGAGGGGGGGGGCAATTAAGATTATCTCAAGATCAAGTTAATACAAGAACCGAGTACTTGATAATGTTTTTCCCTCCATACTTTACGATTATGTACTTCTCACCCTTCTGGAATTTGTTTTATAACATAAGAAGACCCGCAAATCACGTTTTATGTGGACGTCTAGACTTGTTCTAGTATGTGTTATTAAATTTAGCTTCCATTTTTACATGTACTGCGTAGGAGCGGGGGGAGGCGATTTATAGGGAAGAAATAATAAAGGGGGGAATGACGTTCTGAACATACGGTGAAGGGGTGCATGGGCCAAAAAAGGTTGAGAACCACTGCTTTAGTAGATCCCAAACTGGTGTTCTGTTGTCAGGTGGGTGTATGTCAGGGTGTGGGTTTGGTATGAATGGAACTCACATCTGCACGAGTGTTTTTTAGTGCGTGGAACACCTTTTGGTTTTGTGACGAGGGTTAAGAAAGATAACTCTCGGGTTTGAACGGGGGGGGGGGGGGGGTACCAGTGAAGACGCGGTCCAGTTTGGACGTGTGGGAACGAGTGCCAGAATGCCATCAGCCGAGTGCCTTTGTATAATATGTTTTAGTTGCGAGTGTTAGTCTTGGTGCTTATTTTACTTGAGTAGAACTTTGAAGCGAACTGTGAATGAAGATTCGATTGTATATGTGAAGCCGTATAATAAATGATGAAAACAGCGTTGACTTCTGTTATGTCCTTCAGTTGGACTTGTGAGGTTGGCGCGAGAGTTGGAGAGAGCCAGTGGCCTACAAACACGGAGAAGCAATTAAGGTTTGACAACGAAGTGTCTAGAAGATAGTGACTCATGGCGCACAGATCTTCCAGTATGAAACATTGGGCACAGAAATAGCGCCATGAGTAAATTCCAGCCATGGATCTGACTTGCTTGTAGAACAACAATGAGCAGAAGCGAACATGAAGCAATGGCTTAAAGTTAGGTCCATGATAGTTACACCCTGATAGTGTGCTATTAGTGTATGTTAGAATGAGGTGTGTCTTGTGTCGCACATAACTTGTTTGTTGGAGTGATGTGTTGTTGAATTTCCAATGTGGTGATCGTTTTGGGGGCCGTGCAAGTGTAGTGTCTGTAGTGATATACGCTAGTTCTGCTTCGTGATCTGTGTATTTTAATGTTTCCTGTATGTGTTTTATGTGTATTATGTGGTGTGTTGAAGGTGTGTCTATTCTGTTTAGTCTGCCTGATCTGTTGTGAGCCCTATTTTTGTGTGTTGTTGCAATGTAATTAAGGTGTCTATGTCTGAAAGCGTCTGTTAAATTGTTTGTGTCTTCGGTATTTTGCAGTATATCCAGTTGGTTTATTCCATTCCTGTCATTTATCCTTAATTGTGTCTTGGTTCCTGCTTTTCCTCCCTCTACAATTATTCAAATCTGAGAGCACAAAATTGAGATTCACTCTGAGATTATTGTTCCTAATTCCAGGAGTGTAGATCCGTATGTAATGAGGGACTTCTTATTTTGGGGTTGCAGAGTGCACCCCACTTGCCAACCCCATTTGTATAGCCTGAAAACCCAAGCCTTGTCATTTTTACCTCTTCGGGAGCAATCGTGACAGGTAACCAGTGAATGGTCAGCCTGTCACTTTCTTTTTCTAGATGCTCTAGTGTATGTCGTTCCTAGCTCGGTTTAAAGGGACACTTTTTACCGTTGTAAACCTTTCATATGCGTTTTCTTCGCCTCTGGACAGGTGAAAGTACCACCTAGTGGTTTGGTGGTGGGGGTTGTGGTGTGTTTTGAACCTTGAACTATTGCAGGTCGGGACGATTCCCCCAAAAGGGCATACCTCCTGGACCAGTTAAGGCACTAACAATAAATGCTGATGTTGATTTAGCAGCTGCCCAGGAGCAGTAATCGAGCAGACTCTCGTACCAGGCTGGTGAAGTTGCTTGACTTTGTAGTCGTCTCTTGGAACTGCAAAGCATCTTTTTGTTTTTTTTTTACATTTAAAAAAATGCTATTTTAATTCAACAAAAACTCTTAAGTTTCTTGTGCCTTGAGACTCTGCTACAACTCCTTGCTCCTCGATGAGCGGCAAAGCACGGACGAATGATTCTGTTGATAACAGGAGCATCACTCTGTAGGGGTTTTTAATGGTTTGGTGTGCAAGGGGGAAAAGTCTCGTATCCAAGGCACGCTGAGATCCCGTTGGGATGTTAAATCACTAGGGAACGCTCAAGCTGTGACGCGGGGGGTAAGAATAGTTCGTTACCATCGGTACCTCGGGTCAGGCAACAACCTATTGTAATAACATCTGTCCAGACAAGTAATGTATGTGTTTTATATTCTAACGTTGTATGCCCATTGAAGAAATATTTGGGAAATACAGCTGAGGACTTTGTCTCTGCTCTATAACCTCAGCACTGTTATACTTTCTCTGACAATCTTGTGGCTTAGAGAACTTCCATAAGCACGAGTGTCACAAAGTGAATGTTGACTAAGTGGGGACAGATGAGGTGGCTCTGGGTTGTGTCTTAGGGATGTCCTTTAACATGTGATGTTGGAACAACAGATTAATCAAGATGCACACCACCAAACACAAGTCAGTGAACACGCGTAATTTGCGCACCTAATATTCCTTAATTCTGAATTAACACCGACCACATGTAACATATAAATCCAGGGAAACAATAATTCTCTAAGCAATCCTCTCCATCCCAATGGAACACGTCGAATAGCAACTGCCTCTCAAGGCTTACTAAAATATCGTCCCACACGACAGTATACTAGGCCTCTCTCTAGGGCCGACTCAAATAGGAACCAACTATTGGGTCTCGAATTCATCACTATCCATGGACAAACCCACAGTGCGGAGTTTCTTTCCAAACTCCGTCACCAATTCTTCACTGTATTAGACCACGACCTTCTCCTGGTCTCGTCTACATCCACTCCTCTCAACTCGGAGTCAACCTCCACTGCCGTCATCTTTGGCACCTAATATTCCTTAATTCTGAATTAACACCGACCACATGTAACATATAAATCCAGGGAAACAATAATTCTCTAAGCAATCCTCTCCATCCCAATGGAACACGTCGAATAGCAACTGCCTCTCAAGGCTTACTAAAATATCGTCCCACACGACAGTATACTAGGCCTCTCTCTAGGGCCGACTCAAATAGGAACCAACTATTGGGTCTCGAATTCATCACTATCCATGGACAAACCCACAGTGCGGAGTTATCTTTCCAAACTCCGTCACCAATTCTTCACTGTATTAGACCACGACCTTCTCCTGGTCTCGTCTACACGCCACTCCTCTCAACTCGGAGTCAACCTCCACTGCCGTCATCTTTGTCCCTGTCTTTTTAACATTCTATGCCCCACATTGCCTCACACACACCACACAACCTCACTGCTCCAACTGTCTGTCTCACCAGCTGACCTCTTCTCAGCTCGCCCCTTCAATTACTGTCCTCTCATTTACGCCCTCTGGGGGACCCACCATCCGCCCCATTTTATCTCGTGAACTGTTTATCTTGTACGGCCACTCACCTTAATGTCAATGACCACAGGCATGTGACAACGAGTAACTGTCTTTTGTCGCTGCGTTCTTGCGCCGTTAGGCCGACACATCCGACTTCTGCAGGCCTGTGGCTCAGTACATCAGATTTCGACAAGCATGTATTCGAGGTGCTTTCCTTAGCCTTTGACTGTCCCCAGTCTACCTACACGGCAGCAGGTTTGTGTGTCTCTTCGTCTGGTCCCTCTCCCTTGACCTGTCCGACATGGGTGGCCCTACCAGTAGCTGTGCTACCGTCGGCATAGCTCTTGGGGTCATTGGGACGCACAAGCCCCTCTACCTCGTCATGGGCTTCTGGTACAAATATTCCAACTTTGCACCGGGTGTCTTTGAGACTTTACGACGGTTGGAGTTTGTTTTGTAAGATTGAGTGTTATTTCCAGAATAGACCTTCACGGGTCTGGGAAATTTTTTTTTTCTTCTTTAAAAAAAAAGATATTTCAACGTTTATTTCATAAAAAGCAATGTATATTTACAAGGTGTAATGTGTGTTTCTTTGTTTTGTGTATGTTACAGAGCGTTGCCGTTTGTTAGTGTTATATGTCACATGCGTTAATAAAATAAATACATGCATATACAGTTATGATAATATAACATTTATGGCATAGTGCATGTAAACACACATTCCTCGTTTAATTTCCATCTCCACAAGTGAAATGCATGTTACACCTGTCCATCTCTCTCTCTCTCTCTCTCTCTCTCTCTCTCTCTCTCTCTCTCTCTCTCTCTCTCTCTCTCTCTCTCTCTCTCTCTCTCTCTCTCTCGCTCTCTCTCTTCTCTTTCTCTCTCTCTCTTCTCTCTCACACACACACACACACACACACACACACACACACACACACACACACACATTCTGTCTTGATCTATCTTTCGCTTTCTGTAGATAATAGTACATGGACTTGGGCAATAAACTTTACATTTTCATTCTATTTAAATTGTGGCTTCCATTTTTTTCGGGTTGGGGGGGGGGGAAGATTTCCATATGCGTATATTCATATAAATACCTGTATATCAACACGAAGCCATAATTATATTTACATAAATACCTACACGAATTCACCCATACATGGCTACCGATATATAAATACCATACATGTTAGCCTTGTGTATTCTACAACAATGTTTATATTCGTGCTGGGGAATCGTGTTGAATTTAGGCAAAGGACAAACCTCTGAACGCAAAATTGCCTAGTGACCACCAGCCACTAGACACACCAGGGCCGGTCGCCGGGTCTTACAGCGGACACGCAGCCAGTTTTCACAAAGCCTTTGTGTACCTAGGCCAGAGGAGCTATATAGCTCTCTTTAAAGTTGTTTGGGGGAGGAGAGGGGTGGATCTGTGATTCAAAGCAACCTGGGGAAGAATTTGCGGCGTGAACTATCTGCGCTCTCCAATGCTTGTTACCACCTAGTGAGAAGTGTTCCCAAGTATTAACGAAATAAGCCACACACAGGGCTCGCGAGACGCACACACGTTCTAATATTTTCCACAGAAGGGACTGGTCTGGGACAGTCCCGTTCACCACTGCTATAGGTTTTAGATTTTGTGCCTTGCAGCAGAAACCAAATATCGTCTGTCAAGACGATCGGGTGTAAAACATCTTAGATGTATTTGAAATTATTAACTTTTTTTTTTACATTAATAATAATGGAATTTTTTTCTAATTGCAAGAGTAAATGAAGTTAAGGAAATTTACACATTTCAGTCAGGAAAAAATAGTAGATAGTTTGTATTTGAACATTAGTAAAAATAAGTTTCTGTTGTATGTAAGGGAGTTGAACCTTGCCTTGATTCTGCAAGTCCAGATTAATTTTCTGTGTTCCGCTAGTGTTTGAAGTAGTTGTGTGTGTGTGTGTGTGTCTTCGGATGTTTTAGGAAGATTGTTAAGAAAGATTGCCTTGTAAATGTCTGTTTGCCTGTGTGTGTTTGTATTATTTGTTGTAGAGCTTCCACTGCAGCTGTGACTGTTTGACATGTGAAAAAAATATGTGTTCTTCTGTCTCTTTTGTGTTGTTCCTGCATAAATGGCATTTTCCTATTTGTCTGGATCTGAATGCTAATTTGGATATTATGGGAGTGATATTAAAAATCTGTCTGTAAGTTACTTCTTTCGCCTCAGATGTGATGTGTTTGTTGTGTAAGTTGGAAAAGGTGGAAGTGTAGTCTGACAAGAAATATTCTTGTCCTCTTTTGATTCTCAGCTTAAGCGATGGTGCTTGTTACTAACTAATTGTTTGTATATTTCTCGTGTTGTTTCATGTATTAAATGTTCATGTCCTTGTATTTCCTGTATACATGTGTGATAGAAAGATGGTAGTATGCCCAGATAACGTGCTGCTGCATTGTTTAGTTTTATGAGATGTTTTATTTTGTGTGCTATATAATATAATGCTAATCTATGATGTTCTGGATGTCTGATAATATTACCTATGTGGCTGATTCTAAGTGCTTGTATTTTTGTTTTTATGTCTTGAAGTGCTATTCCTCCTTGTTTCTTATCCTGAATGAGAGATTTATGCTGTATGCTATGTATTGTCTTACTAAATATGAAATGTCTTATCTGTTTATTTATGTCTGTGATTGTCTGTTTTGGACGGTTTAACACTGTATATTATTTTTGGTATGATGTATGTGTTAACTATTATGCTTCTACCAAATATTGTTGATGTTTTGTATTTATACCTATGTAGCATGTCTGTGATTTAGTGTGTTAGTTGTAGCCATGTTTCTCTGTGTGTTGTTCTGGGGTCACGTGGAAATGTGATCCCATACAGTTTCATATTGTGTGTATGTGTTAGGTCAGGAGGGAAATCAGACTTTTGTTTCCGCTTTCTCAGACCCATAATTTGTGATTTTAGTATATTAATTTTGGCCCCACTGCCTTTCCCAAAGTGGGAGAAGGTGTGCAGTATGTTTCTGATGGATGTGTTGCTTGTAGGGAAGAATGCAGTATCGTCTGCATAAGCAATGACCTTTTGCTCTCCTATTCCCTGTATGAAAGTGCCTTTAATGCTGGTATCTTGTCTGATCTTTTCTTATAATGGCTCTAGTGTCAGTATATACAGAAGTGGTGATAGTGGGCACCCTTGTCTTACAGATCTTGTCAGCCTGAAGCTAGCAGTCAGTGAATGGTTCACTAAGACTTTGCTTTCAAGGTTGTTATACAAAATCTGTATCCACTTTCTGTAGTACTGTCCTATATTGTAGTGTTATAGGGTTTTGTGCAAATAGGAGTGTGCGATTCTGTCAAAGGACTTCTCTTGGTCCAAAGACAAGAGGGAGGATTGACAGTCTTTCTGGCGTGTGTGCATTATAATGTCTCTAATGAGTTGTGTGTGGTTTTGTATATTCCTGTGCTGTACACTACATTGCTGGTTTGTGGTACTAGTTTTGGTAGGAATTGTGTGATTGGCCAGAAGTTTGTAATCTGTGTTAAGAAGTGAAATTGGTCTGTGATTTTTCAGTTGTGTCTTGTATGTCTTTGCGTTTTGTATAAGTGTTATATAAGATATGTTGCAACTATCAGGGAGTTCTTGTTTATCAAAGATTCTTGATAGACTTTTAGAAGTAGGTTACCTATGATAGAAAAGAATAGTTGATAGAATTCTACTGTTAATCCGTCTAGTCCTGGTGTCTTGTCTTTGTTCATTTTACTAAGTGCATGTGTTATGTTTTCTAATGTCAATTATGTGTCCAATATCTCTTTGTCTGTGTCTGATATCTTTTTTGTATATTGTAAGAAGCTATCTTGTATTTGTGTGTTTACTGTCTCTGCTGTAAATAAGTGTGTATAGTATTGCTGAAATGCTTCTGTTAAACGTGTGGTTTCTGTTTGTGTGATTCCTTGCATGTTTATTATTGTGTTTATCTGTTTGCTATGCTGTATGTTTTGTTCTATTGCCATGTATTGTTTACTGGGTGTCTCTTGTGTGATGGTGTTGAGTTTTGTTCTAATTAGTGCACCCAGGTATCTGTGCTGTTGGTATTGTTCCAATTGCATTTCTAATGCATGCAAGTATGGTGAGTTTCTGTCGGTTTGCTTTGTTAAATGTATTGCTGTTTGTATGATCTGTTCTTGTTGTAGTCTACGCTTGTGTATGGTGGATGCTAGTTGTTGTGTCCTGTTCCGTATTGTGTTTTTCAGTAAGTTCCAGTATTGTCTAATGTTGTCAGTTGGTATACTATCAGTGTATGAATGTATCAAGTCTGTTATATATTGTATATATTCTGTGTTTTGGAATAATGTGTTGTTAAATTTCCAGTGTGGTGATCGTTTGACAGCCTGTGTGGGTGTGTTATTTATAGTGCTGTGTGCTAGTATTGCTTTGTGGTCTGTATACTGGAGAGTTTCTTGTAGGTGTTTAGTTTGTGTTATGTGGTGTGTTGTTGGTACGTATATTCAATCTAACCTAGATTATCTGTTATGTGCATGGTTTATGTGCGTTGTATCGTGACTAGTTGGGTGTTTGTGCCTGAATGACGTCTACTAGGTTATGTGTGTCAATTATGTATTGCAATGTATCGAGTTGATTCATGTCATCTCGGCCAGCTCTTCTTAAGTGTGTTTTCACTTCCCCGCCTATTATGTCAGCCGAAGCTAAACAACAATTAAAATCACCTGCTAAAACAACATGCCTCCCTCTGAATGTCTGTGCTAATAGGTTTTCTAAGTGTTCGAAGAATTGTGGTTGGTAGCTGTAATTTGCTGGGGCATGTATGTTGACTAAAGCGTATGTGTGTGTGTGTTGTTTCTAACCTGTATGATGGTAATGTGTCTTTGGTCGTCCTTGTGTGTGCCAGTAATTTCCCATTTGTCTGAAGTCTGCAGTATAGCGGTTCCAGTCGATAGACTGAAGCATGAGTGTCTGAGCCCTAATTGTGTAGTGATTTGCTTTGCGTGTGTGTATTCGCATATGTTTGTTTCTTGTAGGAGAATGAAGTCGGGTTTGTATTTGTGTATTAGTGTGACGATGTGTTTTTGTTTTGTGCGTAAACCTGAAATGTTCAGACTAATAATAACAATATCATTAGTCATCATAAATTAATCAAAACAAGCAAATGACACTGTTGACTAACAGTAATAAGAAATCAGATACGAACGATGTTGTCTAGTTGAGATAGTTATTTTTTCTTGTTGTCTTGGTGCAGACGTGATCTGATTGCAGATGTTGAAACAGCAGGCCATCTTCTTCGGTTTCAGTGTCAGTGTCAGTGTCAGTAGTGTTCTTAGATGTCAATTCTGATTTAGTTATATCATCAAAGGTGTCGTTGCTGATGGTTTCGTCAGTATTTTCGGTTTGTCTTTCCTTCTTTTTTGGCGTTGATTTGGTTGGTGAGTTTTCTTCTTCTTCTTCCTTAGTACTGTTTGTTGAGTTTGGACTTACACCTCGTAGTTGTCTTTTTCTGGTTTTGGAGGGGTAAACAGTTGTAAAGGGTTCTTCTGTTTGCGTTTCCAGAATGTAGTTTTCTTGATTGTCTGTTGGCGTATCCGTTTGTTGACGTTATTGTTGTGTGGGCTGTTGTTCACATTGCTTTCCGCGTTGTTCGTTTTGTTGATGTTGTGCTGGTCCTTGCCTTCTCAGAGGTGGAAAATTTATTACATCTTCTTGTGCCACAACAGGCTTGTTTGTATGTTTGGCTGGACATTTGTTGGACCATTGGTCGTCCATACCACACACATGACAAGCAGTTCTCCTGCTGGGCAATGTTATCAGAATTTTGTGAGTATTTTTGGTAACTGTCGTGTCCTCCTTTAAAGTGTCGTCCCTGGAGTGAAGAGAGTCGACACCCACATTATAATATTTTTTCCCTTATCAATATCCTGGAGAATCCACCAGCTTCCGTCCACCACACTCCATCAGCCCGTGGACACCTTTTCCTCTCACTCTCTCACTGTCGTACTATGCCCCCTCTCATACTTCCCCAACGCAACATACTCCACAACTCTTGCTTCGAAAAATTAATAAAGATTAATTTATTAAAAGAAAAGTGTAACGTATATGAGACGAGTATGCGAAGAAAATGTGTGTCGTGTATTATAACATAGATGTATATGTCAGCCTTCAAAGTTCAGGATCATAGTGCACACATCACAGCAAGGATTACACGACATCACACGAGTCAGTACAAAGGACCTCACCGCAGTCGTATCCTTCTCTCCAGACATGTCCTCCTCCAGAAGCTCTGATGACCATGAGATCTGAATCCCATGTAAATATATAATCCGTGGAAAATACTTTTATTGTTCCTAACACCACAGTTCCTATTAGTTCTGTATTTTCACTCTTAACAGTCAATGTATCTAGACAAAAAATGGCTTGCTTTATTCCCTAGATATAGTCTGAAAGTTATGATTTCCTTGATACGTGGAACAACTACACTTCAATGTTTGGTTTCATCTAATATGAACATCAGTTCCTACTGATCTAGTTCCACATGGGCTGAACATCCATCACTTCAGGTGTGTTAACGATTTGTATGCACTCATGTAGGATACTTATACCATTCAGCTCCACCGAGCCAGGTTTATCAGCTTCTTCCGTTGCGAAAGTTGCTGGCCCATCTCTCTACATCATAATTTATCCGGAATCGGATGTTTATTGGTTCCGGGTTCTTCATTCCAACCAGAGGAACCTGTAAAATAAATCATACAACTGGTGATAGCCTCCCCGTCACTGATCTCTATTAGATGATCGTGAGCCTTTCGGCCTCGCTCAGAAAATACAGTGATCCTACTCTGTCAAGGACAGATGACTCAACTCATTGGTTATCATCAGGCCAAGACAAGAAAAAAAAATCAACAAACAGAATGCGGAACCCCGCCCACCAGGGACACCTACTGCAATATCCCAATTATCCCTCATTACTCAATTCTCAACTAGTAAAGCTATCAACACTTCACTAATCTATTTTCAACTAACAGAGCCAAGTATCACTTCCCTACTCTAGCTAGTTTTCCACTACCAGTGCTAATCATCACACTTTAGTTTTAACAAGGCTACAGCCTATATTAATTAGAACTAATTAATATATTGACTACCTTATGCAAAACCGCCTCATTCCGGGATGGCTACTACACTTTGCCATAACGACACATGCTAGTTAATTTTAAATTAATCTAACACTGTAGAGCTCTCCCACAAACACGTCCATCATAATCCACGGTTTTGGTCAACACTGATGGTCCCTAAATCAGGTTTATGGCAAAACCCTACAATTGGTCATGTGACGGTATTGTTGTCCTGCAGGTGTTAGTTGGGCCTATCATCCATTGTCAAGAATCTGTTTTCCCTGGCTCAATCAATGTCCAAGTTGTCATCACTGGTTTAGACTCCCAAAACCAAGCTAGCGAGTTCCTGTATGATCCCAACAACAGGTTTCCCCAACCAGCTGCCACTCTGCTGTCGAGTGGTGACAATCCCAGCCATCCTTCCGTTTGATGTTGGGAAATTCTAAATGATAGACGTCTGTTCTCTTCCAAGCTGAGTACTTTCGCTGTCAATCCGACCTGTTTATAAACAGTCAAAGCGATGTATGGACTCATCTGACTCACTTCCCAATGTTCCCATTTCTGTTGACCAGATGTAAACACGTGCAGCTGTAACTATTTACCGTCGGGGGGGGGGGGGGGGGGGGGGGGGGATTTGACAGCCAATTTGTTTTTACTGTTAGTTAAAATAGTTGTCGCTTAGTAGATAGTCCGTTTAATTCAGAAAGCCTCTATAATAATCAACTTGTTAAACGCAAGGTTTTATTTTGTGACAGTAACCCCTGTTATGTTTAGATTTATGTAATGGGGGATGTCCAGGACGGGGTTACATAAGGCTCCCCATTTACGTCCAGAGTTTTTTAGTGGAAATACCTCCACATTCGTGTCCCCAGTGGCATGTACGGCGATTGCCTTAACACCTTCTATCTTCATTGCCGCTGGGATCCAATGCAAAGTAAGTTTTTGCCTTTCTTTTTCTACATGCTCCAGACAAATATTGATGTCCGAATTCGGTACTTGTAACTGTACCCGATGTAGCTTGTCGTACAGTTTGACATGCATGTCTTCTGTTAAAGTCACGAACCACCGTGTCGGTGACTCATACCTGTGTAGACTGGCTATTGTGCCTAGCGGCACGCCAGGCAGCCAGTCCAGTGAGTGCGCTCGCTATGAACGCTGGCGTCGACTTGGCGGCGGCTCCAGGGCCGGAGAGAGACACAACAATCGTTCCTGTGCGGTGGAGCAGGTTTACGTTGAGCACATCTGACGTCAGTGTTAGAGATGAATTTGTCATGTTCTATCAATATCCTTTAGAATAACACACTTGAAAGTTGATAAATGAATTCAGCTCGTCAGCTGGACAAAAAGAAACATTGACCTGGACAAATCTAGGCGAAAGATTTATACGTTGTGAAGAGAACCAGAGCTGGGGGGAAAAAAATGTTTTTAAGTTGTCATTTTGCATGGTGATAAAATTGTATAAAACACAGAATGTAATTTAGAGGAAACATACAAATATTGTTTATAAACTTCTCAAACATCAAAAGTCAAGCCTTTACTTTTACATACACTTTCAAGTAAACTGAACTTTATTATCATATTATTTATTCTGCATATAATTGTCCCTAATTTATATAAACATTTTATCAAAGATTTTGATAAATACTCAATTATTTAAATCACAGAATACATTCATGCTACTTTTAGTCATGTCCCTTGAAATAAACTGTCAAGTTATGTCCCTTGCTACTATTTTCATTTCTATGTCTATAGTACTTGACAGATGAAATTTCTTGACTTCTTAGTCGTAGCTCGGAAGGGTAAATCTTGTGATATTTTAATACATATCGATAACTTGTTATTTTCGGGAATAATAATTCCAAAACACAACTCACAGTATCCTTTAGAATATGAATTCCAAGGAAAAAACGCACTGTATATCCTTGAAATTAGTATATTATTATTATATTTATTTTAAAATTATTTTGCAGCTCATTAAGTTTATTCGCAAAATTCACCACATCAGGCTTCCGCAGCCGACCATGCATTCGCTACACTTTAAGTGTTGATGTAAGAACGTCGTACCATTACTGGCAGGCCGACCCTCGACTGTCACTCTTGTATGTCTACGCTGGATATTATTTTTTTTTTTTTAAACTAAGAAGGAGCAAAAGAAGAACAGCCTGATGTGCCCATTACATACCACCAAAAGAAAAAAATGATCAAATTAGTCAGAAGGCCACCAAACCCTACTCAAGACGACTACCACGTTTTGGACAGACCAGAAAAAGTCATTATTCTGCGCCTCAGAACAGGACACAACAGATCATGCAACCACATGTATACAAAATTCAAGATGTGTGAAACAGCCATGTGCACATGTGGGTTGGCGTCGCAGACAGCGGAGCACATACTCCAAGACTGCCCAAACTACAACATATCCAGGCATACCTTCTGGCCTAGAGAGACAACAGTGGAAGATAAACTCTATGGACCGCTGAGTGAACTAAAAAAGACTGTTAGATTCATACAAGAGACAACATTGCAGTTATAGACATATTTCAAGCGAACGAAAGAAGATTTAAAAAAAAAAAACTTTTATTTTGTACAAAACAGTGTGTATTTACAAGGTGTGTTGTGTGTGTGTGTTTTACATTTGCGAATACAACATATACATTCATATACATGTGATAATATTACATTCATGGCACGGTGTAATTACCTATATCAGTGGTCCTCAACCGGTAGGGAATTCCTCCCCCCCCCCCCCTCCCTCCTTCAGGAGGAACTTTAGGGTTTCCAGGATGGAGGGGGTTTAAGATTATTTCAAGATCGCGTTAATACAAGAACCGATTGCTTGATATTGTTTTTCTCTCCATACTTTACGATTCTGTACTTCTCGCTCTACTGAAATTTGTTTTATAACGTAAGTAGACTTGATAATCACGTTTTATATAGACGTCTAGACTTGTTCTATAACGAAAAAAAAGGGGGCGGGGTGACATTCTGAACATATGGTGAAGGGGTGCATGGGCCAGAAAAGGTTGAAAACCACTGCTCTAGCCACTGGTTGGTCTTGTTCCATTCTAACGAAATGTCCGAACCATTTATTTCTTTGGTGTTCTATAAATTCAGTAATCAGGTAAACCCCAACACTAGCTCTTATGCTCTCATTTGTCTCTCTATATATATCTTTGTATTTTTTCCCCCCAGCTGCGTTTCTTGCACATGTCTTAATACGCCAATGTGTGTCAATAACTGCCCATATTTGACACTGGCAACACAGTAGACCAGGGGTGGGCAAACTATGGCCCGCGGGCCGCATGCGGCCCGCCAACTGATATTTTGCGAAGAAATAAAAAATTTTACTTCGTTTTAAAGTTATTTTGTTGTAAATTAAAGCTTTAATAGATAAATTTTAAAAATATATTATAATAAAATATTGTAACATCTTGATAACAAATTACTAAAATTGTTTGTCCATATTGAAAAATATAATGTATAAGCGTATAAGTAAAATAAAATTTCAATAATTAGTTATTTATACTGCTTAATAACCTATAAAATAATTCATAATTACTTATTGTGATAGGTTGCTGTAAACAAAGTGGACATAATATATATGCGGCCCCCAATAGCTTTGCATTTGTCAATGTGTTCCTACGCACAAAAAGTGTGCCCACCCCTGCAGTAGACGGTACTGTCTGCTTTATGTTAGCACCGAATGTGAATGTTGGACGGCGTTCACTAAACCCGACACCCCATAGTACCACTTGTATCGCGCGGAGGGGCGCAATTTGGAGGGTACAAGCCTTATCCTGGTGAGTGGAAATACAACCTTAAGATTACATGTCATGGCAGGGCAGACCAGGTCCTAAGCCTTGGTTAACAACTGGTCTAGGATCGAAGATCCGATAAGCGGACAGTTAGTGCATTGCTGATCCGGCAGCTTCAGTAGCTTGTCTTGTGCGAGATGTATTGGTGTTATTTTTCCTCTGAAATGAACTAGGCAGGCCGAGAGAGGGATCATGCTGCATGGGCAACACGTGGTCTCTATAATTCAGCCATGGACAACACGTGGTCTCTATAATTCAGCCATGGGCAACACGTGGTCTCTATAATTCAGCCATGGGCAACACGTGGTCTCTATAATTCAGCCATGGGCACCACGTGGTCTCTATAATTCAGCCCAGGCTTTGTGTTATGGAGAGGCTATTACGGCTTGCCGGCTCCGTGGCAAAGGTGTTACGGACGCAGTTCGTAATCCCGCATACCGCGTTCGAAACAGTTTCGTTGGTTTTTTTTAATGACATGGGATGTTTACCGGTAGTTCACAAAGCAATGGC
Organism: Cepaea nemoralis; assembly: GCA_014155875.1. Lineage (NCBI taxonomy): Eukaryota > Metazoa > Mollusca > Gastropoda > Stylommatophora > Helicidae > Cepaea > Cepaea nemoralis. Next base: position 166,144 of record JACEFZ010026119.1, read on the forward strand.
AAACTACTGATCGTAAACTTGCCTAGGAATCACGAACAGCCAAGAAATGCGGGAGTGACTGCTACGTCCGTACAGGATATGCAACTAACTTTTTTTACGCCTTGTATTTTTTTTGTTGTTGTTGCTTTTTAGGAGCATATCGTCTGTCAAGACGGCAAGGTGCCAGTACAGTGTGTGATTGTGTGTGTGTGTGTGTGTGTGTGTGTGTGTGTGTGTGTGTGTACTGTAAAAATCAGTAGAAATAAACGAGGTCACAGAGAAAAGGTTTCTGGGTAGAATACCAAGAAGACCACAGACGGCCGAGAAGACCAAGGTTCGAATACCGCAAGAGAATAATTCACAAATATATGTGACGACCAACATCAGGACAAGGTCATCGTCTTTCTGTTGTCGCGTTATGGGATGAGGGGTTCTGAAGAAAGTTCTGACAACCGGGAAGATAGTGGGTGTTGGTGACAGGGCTTGACAGCGGGAGATCATGTAGGATGGGTTGGCAGAGAGAGAACATAGTGTGCCATATTGTGCCTGTTTTCCGTCCATCCGTCTCTCTGTTTGACTGCTCGTCTCTCTGTCCATCTGTCTGTCTGTTCATCTGTCTGTCTGTTCATCTGTCTGTCCATCCATCTGTCTGTATGTTCATCTGTCTGTCTGTTCATCTGTCTGTCTGTTCATCTGTCTGTCTGTTCATCTGTCTGTATGTTCATCTGTCTGTCTGTTCATCTGTCTGTCCATCCATCTGTCTGTCTGTCCGTCCGTCTGTCTGCTTGTCTATCTGTCTGTCTGTCTGTCCGTCCGTCTGTCTGCTTGTCTATCTGTCTGTCTGTCTGTCCGTCCGTCATGTCTGCTTGTCTATCTGTCTGTCTGTCCGTCCGTCCGTCTGTCCGTTTGTCTATCTGTCTGTCTGTCCGTCCATCTGTCTGCTTGTCTATCAGTCAGTGTGTCCGTCCACCAATCTGCCTGCCCGTCTGTCTGTCTGTCTGTCTGTCTGTCTGTTTGTCTGTCTGTCTGTCTGTCTGTCTGTCTGTCTCTGTGTCCGTCCGCCTGTCGGGTGACCTCTGTTGCCATAACATGAAGCTGTAACCCAGACTCTCATGTGCCGACATCACCGGGTTATTTCATGTTGTAAATATGGATTTCAGTTCCTACGTTCAATATTTCATTAGTTAAACCGCAAACCTCGCCCGTCTTTCACCTGGCCAGCGGCAAGCCTTGATAGTTGTGCCTTAGTTCTCCTTGAGCAGTGGTTCTCAATCTTTTTTGGCCCGTGCTTTCCTTCACCATATTTTCAGAACGTCATTCCCCCCTTTCGTATGTCCTACCTTAAAATTTGGCCCGTGCCCCCCCCCCCCCTTTCACCATATTTTCAGAACGTCATTCCCCCCCCCCCCCTTTCGTATTTCCTATCTAAAAATCCCGCCCCGCCCCTACACAGCATACGTAATAATGGAAGCTAAATTTAATAGCACATACTAAAACAAGTCTAGACGTCCACATAAAACATGATTTGTAGGTCTACTTACTTTATAAATTGGATTTTAGAAGGGTGAGACGTACAGAACCGTACAGTATGAAGGGAAAAACAATATCCAGTAATCGGTTCTTGTATTAACGCGATCTTGAAATAATCTTAATTCCCCCCCCCCCCCCTGGAAACCCCAAAATTCCCCCCTGGGGGGGGGGGGAATTCCCCACCTGTTGAGAACCACTGTCCAAGAGAGAGTACTCTGTCTCTTTGTGTGTTTGTCTCTCGGTCTATTTGTTGATGTGCGATATTTTCCCTGCTGATGTCATGACTAAAATATGAATTTCTAATCGCTTTCCTCTGTTTTCTAAGTGTGTGGTATTGTAAGTGTGAATGCTGGGGTCATTGATGTGTAAGTGACAAGATTAACGTGTAATCATACATCTGATAACATATCTAACACAGAACGGAGAGTGACAAGATTAATGTGTGATCTTACATCTTATGTCACATCCAACACAGAACGGAGAGTGACAAGATTAATGTGTGATGTTCTTTCTTCTGTCACATCGAACACAGAACATGGTTCAATCATTAGCATATCTACGGTGATGTAAAAAAAAAAAAAAACAATTAAGAGGGGCAGGGTATTGTGAGTTTCCCCCGGGAAGGTTAACCCGGTCAACAAATGCCCGCAGAAGTCGGATGTGTCGGCCTAACGGCGCAAGAACGCAGCTCTGCTGTAAACAGGCACAGCGCAATCACATCCGGAAAAAAAAAAAAAAACCGGATGAACGCAGAAGAAGTAGAAGTATTGTGAGTTTCTGTTATCTAATCAACTTGTTTTCACCAACCCGGCGACTTCGGTCACCGCTGTAACTCTCCCGACTTAAACACGACAGGATGTGTGAAGGCCAGTAGGAGATGAATTCTGACGCTCCTATTCGAGTCGTTTATCTCAACATCGTCAATATGATTGCTGTAGTCATATTTCCTGCGATGACCAAAGCTGTCTTCTCGACGTCCGTGTGTGTGGTGGATACACGTGTTTTTGGAGTTCACCGTAGCATAGTGGTCAAAACGCGTGTCTGCCAGCCCAGGTGTTGTATCCCCGCATCCTCACCCAGTTGGCAAGTTGTAGAAAACTGACCTGCGGTGGCAGTTGGGCTCGGTGTAAACGTACCAGCAAATGTTCGGCGAAGTAAAAGCCACCGGCTTGATATAGACCACATCATCATCAGTTGCGTGACGACTGGGTTATAAATAATATAGCACCATATACCAAGCAGGGCAGGGCAGAGGGTCCTGTATTTGCTGAACCATGTTGTCCTAGGGTCCTGTATTTGCTGGACCATGTTGTCCTAGGGTCCTGTACGTGCTGGAACATATTGTCCTGGGTACCAGCCAGACACGAGGACATGTGCGGGTGTCCCCTAGTGCCAGGGCTGAGAACCGTTGACAGTGAGAGGTCAGCGGTCAGAACAGAGGGCCTGACCCTTGTCTGTGCTCGTCTACCAGCATGTCCGCTCACAACTGCTGTGAACGCCTCCTACACAGGTCAGTTGGTCTTTAACATGTACGTCTCCTTCACAAAGTAATGGCAAACTACTGGACGTACAATTGGCTAGAAAGTCGAGCTCGGGTTGGATGTTGATGGCAACGTCCTGAAAAACGTGCGTGTTGGCGAAGTTAATGGGGAACTACGCGGGTAAAGTAGTGAGCACGGTGGGGCGTGGGTTCCACGTGTGGGCTCGTTGCTGGCTAAAGTGGGGGAAAGATTGGCCATCTATACCCCCGGGCCTGCAACATGTGCTGGCCCTATCACAGCACAGATCCGTGGTAGGGATCTACCAACATGTCGGATCAGACCATGTCGGTTGGGTGTGGACCATCTGAAACAGGTGTTGCTTCTGGAGTTCAGATGCTACATAGAACCTTTACTGTTTTATGAGTGTGAAACATGGACAATGAGCAGTCAATCTGAAAAAACATCTGATGGCAGTGGACATGTGACTTCTGGGGAAAATGCAATACCATGGACAGGCAGAAGACCCAATGAGCAAGTCCTACAAGAAACACATGACAACGGTAAACTTATTAGAGAAATTATTAGATGTAAACCGTCAAGATTTTACGGGCACGTTATAAGAAGAAATAAACTAGAGAACTTGGTGGCAACTGGCAAAATCAAGGGGAAGAGAACAAGAGGAAGACACAGAAGTAAATACCTGGATGGCTTGGTCACGTGGCATTGTCGAGACATGAACACGGAGCTGATCCACGACTCTGGTGATCGAGTGAGATGGCGAAACTGACCGCTCACGCTTACCGGCATGGCACATGATGATGATGATGACCTCAGTCACTCACCTCAACCTCTCACCCCAACCTCTCACCTCAACCTCTCACCTCAACCTCTCACCCCAACCTCTCACCTCAACCTCTCACCTCAACCTCTCACCTCAACCTCTCACCTCAACCTCTCACCTCAACCTCTCACCCCAACCTCTCACCTCAACCTCTCACCTCAACCTCTCACCCCAACCTCTCACCTCAACCTCTCACCTCAACCTCTCACCTCAACCTCTCACCTCAACCTCTCACCCCAACCTCTCACCCCAACCTCTCACCTCAACCTCTCACCTCAACTTCTCACCCCAACCTCTCACCTCAACCTCTCACCTCAACCTCTCACCCCAACCTCTCACCTCAACCTCTCACCTCAACCTCTCACCCCAACCTCTCACCTCAACCTCTCACCTCAACCTCTCACCTCAACCTCTCACCCCAACCTCTAACCCCAACCTCTAACCCCAACCTCTCACCTCAACCTCTCACCTCAACTTCTCACCCCAACCTCTCACCTCAACCTCTCACCTCAACTTCTCACCCCAACCTCTCACCTCAGCCTCTCACCTCAACCTCTCACCTCAACCTCTCACCTCAACCTCTCACCCCAACCTCTCACCTCAACCTCTCACCTCAACCTCTCACCCCAACCTCTCACCCCAACCTCTCACCTCAACCTCTCACCCCAATCTCTCACCTCAACCTCTCACCTCAACCTCTCACCTCAACCTCTCACCTCAACCTCTCACCTCAACCTCTCACCTCAACCTCTCACCCAAACCTCACACCTCAACCTCTCACCTCAACCTCTCACCTCAACCTCTCACCTCAACCTCTCACCTCAACCTCTCACCTCAACCTCTCACCCAAACCTCTCACCTCAACCTTTCACCTCAACCTCTCACCTCAACCTCTCACCTCAACCTCTCACCTCAACCTCTCACCTCAACCTCTCACCTCAACCTCTCACCTCAACCTCTCACCCTAACCTCTCACCTCAACCTCTCACCTCAACCTCTCACCCTAACCTCTCACCTCAGCCGCTCATCTCAGCGTCCTACATCAGTCCCTCACCCCATTGTCCCGTTACACACGATTTCTGCCGGAGAATGTTGAGCAGTGTCCACCGTACGGTTACCTGTCTGTTTACACCTGTCCTGGACGGGTGAGGGGACAGGGCCCCTACCACATACTAGCCAATGTTAGTAAAATTGGGTGGAACTGAGGTAAAGCTGTGAAAATGTAAACAATATAGAATGACACAAAGTACTGCAGCTTTACATAACAGAATTACGACACATACAGGACGTTGCGGCGATTAACCTTCATTAGCAAACAAACACATTCACAAAACACAACATATAGTCACAGCTCATATACAGCTCGGAATTATGAGGTAAGTATGAACATTTTTTTTCTTTCAATTTTCATTTTCTCTTCATTGCTTTCATTTTTTCCCCATCTTTTTGTTCTTCTCGTCCTGTCGTCAAATTTCAATGTAGTCACAGGAGATCTCCGTGACTATATGTTGTGTTTTGTGAATGTGTTTGTATGCTAATGAAGGCTAATCGCCGCAACGTCCTGTATGTGTCGTAATTCTGTTATGTAAAGCTGCAGTACTTTGTGTCATTTTATATTGTTCAGCCAATGTGAGGGACGGAATGTCACGTTACCGGAAGATGTTAGTCACGTGAGCTAGGGAGTAATTCTTCTGTCACCTGAGTCCAGGAATACTAGACTGGGTGAGACTTTGTTTATAAACAATTCTGACCTTTGACCCGTCTGGCGGCCCTGAAACGGTTATATCACGAGATCTTCAGGTGGGAGACATGATGTGTCTGAGAGCAAGTTGTAGTCTCCAGGCAATGGCGTAGATTTGGAACATGGGTGGAATCAAAACGCCAGGCCACACCTCATGGCAAACATGCTCAACATTTGCTGGTTCTTCTGCCTGTACTCACAAACAACTCACAACTAGTAGTTGTAATGTTGATGACACGAACTTTGACCAGTTCACAATGACAGCCTACACGTTTGACCGGCCAATCTGCGAGTGAACCCAGGCTTTCCCTGATTGCGTGCCTGAGCTCACGACTGGTCATTCTATTGTGACTGGCCTCAGTGACCGGCCGAGCGGTGGTTGAAGTGTGTCGTGCGGCTGCAAGCTCCTCCATGATTGCAACACGAAGCACAGCCGGCGTAGACAGCAGACCAGGTCAGGCTGTCAGTTTGTGTTCAGTCTATAGTTTGTTGATGTACTGTCTACCGTACCGTGAGTGTGTTTGTTGATGTACTGTCTATTGTACCGCGTGTATGTTTGTTGATGTACTGTCTATTGTACCGTGTATGTGTTTGTTGATGTACTGTCTATTGTACCGTGAATGTGTTTGTTGATGTACTGTATATTTACCGTGTATGTGTTTGTTGATGTACTGTCAAATGTACGGTGTCTGTCTGCATGTTTGTCTGTCTGTCTATATATAGAGAGATCAGCAGAGACGTATTTTTAAAATTGACGGAGTCTCCAAGATCGATCTAGCCTAAAATGCTCTCCATGCTGGATTATAGCAGGGATTATAGCAGGGATTATAGCAAAGATTATAGCAGAGATTATAGCAGGAATTATTCCATTAGAGTATAGAAGAGATTATCTTAGAGCGTGAAGGAGATTATCCTAGAGTGTGGGGGAGATTATCTTAATGTGAAATGTGGGGGAGGACAAGAAGAAGCCAGTGTGTAGGGGAAGACAACAAATTGCAAGTTGACAAACACGAACACGTGACACACACAAACTAGAGTCGGTGAGACAAACAGCGACAGGTGCGGACACAACGGCGCACTTCTCACGGCCAACGGTCACTGGGTACCGTCCAGGAGAAGAATTCTCTCTCTGGTTGAATGCCGTCTGCCTCCTGTCTGCCGGGATGTTTTGTCTTCAGCCACGCACCCACAACACGGGTCTCGATTCAGAGAATTAATTATTCAACAAATGGCGTCGCAGTTCTCAGGACAAAACCCTGGGTGCTCAGTCATCTTAGGGCGATATATCTGTGCTTGAGAATTAGGTATTATTGGGAGGGTTGTGTGTACCATTCCGGTGTGAGTGTGTGTGTGTGCGTGTGTGTGTGTGTGTGTGTGTGTGTGTGTGTGTGTGTGTGTGTGTGTGTGTGTGTGTGTGTGTGTGTGTGGAGAGAGAGAGACTTTAGTTATTCCGTTGTCTGGCGTGTAGTCCCGTGTTAGACTTCCATCCATGTGTCTTCTATAAGTGCCACTATCTCATCATCACCACCATCATCATCATTATCACCACCATCACCATCACATCATCATCACCATCGTCATCATCATATCATCACCACAATCATCATCTTCACCACCATCAACACTATCACTATCACCATTATCATCATCATCATCATCACCTCATCATCATCATCATTACCAACACCACCATCATTATAAGCATCAATGAGCCATACGATATTCATGGGCAATCATGTCTTGCCATCTCACCCGATCGCCAGAGTCGAGGATCAGGCCTGTGTCCCCATGACACTACATGGCCAAGCCATCTAACTATTTTGTAAAATGCCTGTTGCTCTTTCCCATCAGGTTTACCTGTTGTCGCTAAGTTGTCCAGTTGATCTCTCATCACCACATGGGCCGAACATCCTGGCTGTCTGTGTGTGGTTTCTATCATCTCTGAGAGGTTATCACCTGTGTCCCTATACCGTCATTAATCCTTGTATTTCATCCCAATCTCTGCCTCTATGCCCTTCTCCACCGTCCTCTCATGCGTTCTGTTCTCTCCATCGGTGCCTTAGCTCCAGTCTGCCTGTCACATCCGCTGCCGTGTCACTCCCCAAGCGTCGATTGCTCAATGCTCCTGTCTGCCCGTCACATCCGCTGCCGTGTCACTCCTCAAGAGTCGATTGCTCAATGCTCCTGTCTGCCCGTCACATCCGCTGCCGTGTCACTCCTCAAGAGTCGATTGCTCAATGCTCCTGTCTGGGGTCAAAGGTCGGAGGTCTCACTGGCTGGTATGTTGATGGCTGCGTGCTTCCTAAAAGTTGGGGGGGGGGGGGGGGGGGGGCAAGGGATGCAAGTGAGAGCGAGATGGAGAAGACGTTTGACATCGTGACCTGGATGAACATCGGTTTCAGAGAAGACTGGCAGCACACGAGACAGAAGGTTGTGGACAGGCATGATCACCAGCACCACACGGCATGGACTATAAGAAGATTGGCAGTACACGAGACAGAAGGTTGTGGACAGACATGATCACCAACGCCACACGGCATGGACTATAAGAAGTTATTGTGTCCGTAGTCAGTAAATTGTTCTTATATTCTATACAGAAATACCTAGATGTGTTTGTCAGTAGATGAAGAGACTTTGAATAACCATGAGATAGGCTGGGTATTGCTTCAAAGATAGAACTCACCCGTCCCCGCAGAAGTCGGGTGTGTCGGCCTAAAGGCGCAAATAAACTAGCACAACGCAATTACATCTGAAAAAGACAAACACTCCGGATGAACTCGGAAGAATAAGAAGAACTGAGCCTTGTACAACGTGCTGTGTGGTGGTGGCACCGGAATATGTAAACATTCGTAACTCCTGGCAGAAGTTACGGAAAGGGAATGAACACAAGATGGTACTACTACTAGGAGCCCCCTCAACACAAGGGCATACACTAAACAAGGACACACTCAGAAGAAACACACGCACAAAACAAGGACACACTCAAAACAAGGACACACACACATAACACACACACACACACACACACACACACACACACACACAAGCGAGCCTTTCGGCCGGAGTCTACACGGAGACATAGGGTTTGAACCCTGGCTCAACAAGTAGACCAGCAGCCATGTGGCCATTCACAGATCAGAGGTTAGTACCTGCACTCTGATCTAGCCTTGGTACCAGAACAGGCGGTCATCCGAATGACACACAGGGGCGTGGAACCTCGTAATAAAACCAAAAAGATTTCCAGAGACCTGGGCAGGCGAGATGCGACCCCAATGAAAGAAGATGGATCCTAGACACGTACGTAAGACCACCCATACAGAGATATAAGCCAGCAGGTCACAACCTGTTAATGGGGAAGATCTGACCCATCAAAGACAGTTAGAAAGCCAAACAAGATCCACGAGCGGCTTAAGCTGGCCGGATATAACGAGCCTGTTTTTATATAAATCCCCGTAATACCTGGGGATCCACGGAGTGGCAAGAACAGAGTCAAGATAACGTAAAGTAAATAATGGCAGCAAAAAGTAATAGCATATTTCATTCGCGCACATTTACCGGGAAGAAAATGGCGGTTGGCGGAACTAACGGCCCTAATCAATCTAGCTTGTATTGTCACACATCCAAGCTAACAGCCAGGATAAGACAGTCTTGAATCCGGATACAAATGGCGATGTGGAGGGACAGAAGCAAAATTGAAAACGTTTCTTAAAGTTGAAATAAATGTAGGAAATAATGTCTTAGAAAGCCGGCGCTAGTAATTTGTTCAAGAAGTACAGTGCTCCTGTGAACATGCCTTTGAAGCGGGCAGCGGCGAGTCCGGAGTCCGCACACAGACCACGTGACGTCGGGCGGTTCTGCAAACAGCCGTAGATAAATATAATAAATATATCTGGTGTTTGGGCTGGACAAACCACGGGCTCTTTCACTGTAGGAATGTAGCGCCCATATCACAGAATCCGTGGGGTCGCCCCGTAGCTGCAGCGATTCGCGATTGGTTCTCACTTTCTGCTGTACATCTGATCTCTGTTTTTCGAAGATTGTATACGTTATGCTGTCAGTTTCCTATGTACATCTAGTTTCTATTCTTCAAGAACATCTATATTCTGTCAGTTCCTCGTGTACACCTAATGTCTAATCTTCAAGACCATGTATATATTGTCAGTTCCTCGTGTACATCTAATATCTAATCTTCAAGAACATGTATATACATGTCAGTTCTCCGTGTACATCTCGTTTCCGCTCTTCAAGAACATCTATATACTACCAGTTCTCCATGTACATCTAATGTCCACTCTTGAAGAACGAGGGCGAGCCAATAAGTAACTCACACTTCTGTGGGATGGAAGGTAAATGTAGTTGGTGTTTTCTACAGGTTTCATTAGGTGACAGCAAATTCAAACTTTATATTCTCGTTCGTCAGGTGGCTCTAGGTGTCTCATGCGCATGCGCAGCGCATAAACAAAATGGTGACTGTACTTACGGCGTGTACAACCAAAGAGCAACGTGCTGTTGTGCGTTTTTTTTTTTTTTTGTGGGCAAAAGAACTGCCTGCAAAGGACATTCATAAGGAAATGCTTCATGTTTATGCTGACAAATATTTGTCCCGTAAAGCGGTGCATAGCTGGGTAGCAAAATTTTTTCAAGGATGCTCTAAAATTGTTGATGAAATCCGATCTGGTCGTCCTGTTGAGATTGCAACAGATGCATCCGTGCAGCGGGTAGAGGAGATGATTAGAGGTAGCAGGTGAGTAACGGCCACCTTACAGACCCGACTTAGCCCCCCTAGCTATTTCCACGTTTTTTGATCCACTGAAAACCCAACTTGGGGGGAGACATTTCGCGAATGAAGCCGAAGTTGAATGTGAAGTGAAAACGTGGTTTAGAACAGAGAGCACGCAGTTCTATGTAGCTGGTTTTGGGGGACTGATAAAACGTTGGGATAAGTGCATCAATGTTGGTGGAAATTATGTTGAGAAATAAAGGGACAATGTATGCGTAAAAATAGACTGGTTTCAAGTTGTTATCATATTTAGTTATTTTTCTACGACCATTTGTGATTTACTTATTGACTTCCCCTCGTATTGTCAGTTTCTCGTGTACATCTAGTTTCTGTTCTCTATAATTATTGTAACAGTGAGGGATTCTAGGTTAGGAGTAAAGAGTTAAGGAATGCTGCGCATTCCTTGACTAGGGGGAAAACCATAGTGAACGTGTGTGCACGAATGAAGAAGGGTATCTAGAAAAACACACACGTCACTTGGGGGCCAGCGAGAACAGATGTCAACACCAAGAAGGGAGTCTCCATCATATGTGCTGAGCTAGAATGATTCATCAATAAAATCCTTTTCTAACAACGCGAAGACTGACTTGTCTGGTGCTATACGTTCACGATCATAGCCTTTGTGTGTAGCACTGTCACATTATACTGTCAGTTCTTGGTGTATATCTAGTTCGGGGTGTGTGTGGGTGATGTGTGTGGGTGATGTGTGTGGGTGAGTGGGGGTGTGTAAGGCTGGGTGAGGCTGTTTGTGGATGGGTGGGGTGGGTATGTGAGAAGCTGGGGTGGGTGGGAGTGTGTGCGGGTGGGGGATGTGTGTGGGTGGATGGAGAGAGTGTGTGTATGGGTGGGTGATATGTGTGGGTGGGTGAGGTGTGGGTGGTGGTTGTATGTGGGTGGATGGGGATGTGTGTGGGTGGGTTTGGGTGTATGTGGGTGGAAAGAGGTTGTGTGGGTGGGTGAGGGATGTGTCTCATAACATTGTAATATGCATTGTTTATGTTTACAACATTCATTTGACAATGCATTTTCCTATGTGAACGCATGATGCACTATTGATGAATGAAAGATGAGTGATTGGAAGGGCCGAATGTAAGACGGGCCTGCGTGCCCAATTTGTAACCCTTTAAAAATAAAGTTGAATTGAATTGAATCTCTATAGACTTGTATAAGTTACATTGTCTACGGCATGGACGCCTGTGTTGCCCTGGGTAGCTCAGGGTTTAATCTCAGCTATCGCAGGCTCATTGGAGCCAAACGCAGAATCTCAACGGACGGGTGCATGAAGTGGTTTCAGCAAAAGTAGGACGGGATCATCCGGTCTGGCAAGTAAAGTGGACGCAGATATATGACTGTTAAACTTCACTGACATTGTTACAAGATTTTAAAACAAAAGTGATAGCAAGGGTGTGTGTGTGGGGGGATGACCGGGGGTGGGGGTGCAAGCCTTAGTAGAATTACCCAGAGGAGGAACTGGCTTCCGCTGGGAGCGCACAGGAGGCTGGTCCAGAACCCGTGAACGGGGGAGGTAGAAGGCAACCCGGCAGGAATGACGTCTACTGACAGGATCTTAGCTAGCCACCGAGGCAGACGCGAAGACTGCGGCCGACTGCCGGGGAACGAGCTGGATTTCTCACGGTCAGTCATGGTGCTGTGTCAACGTTGGTAGATACACCGGGTGCCCAATGTTCGCCCCTCGAGGGTGGGGTGGCTTCTCGGCAGTCACACTAAGCCATGTCGACAAGGGAAATGGCTTGATTAATACGTCCAGTAGGATAAAAACGTTCGGGAATCATGACCCAGACGGGCCCGCTCCCTGAGGGTGTAAAGAAAGTAAAAGGGCAGAAACATTCGGCGAGGGGGGACGCCTTCTGATGATCAGAAGTCTCATGCCGTGCTTGTTCCCTGCGGAGTTTTTACCACTCAGAGTGAAACCAAAATGGCGCGGTTAAGTATACCGACATAACAGGCGCCATCTTGAATCTGGTCCGAAACGGAGAGATACAAATGTGAGTGCCACGGTGAAGATAATGGGCCGTGGGTACTTCATCATCAACTGTTGTGTCACGTGATGAGAGCGTTACTCTCCGAATATGGTACGTTCTCCATCTTTGTCAGTAACCACGTGACTTATGCGTCCCGTGAGGTCCCCATGGCAACTTATTTTTATAGTAATTGTCTCTGGTTATTGTATAATGGCCTCGCTGTATTCCCAGCCCGTGGCTGAAACTGTCTTACACATTACTGGCTGTCTTTGATGTCATCTCAGATGAGTACAACACTAATTTATTACCATATCACTAGACAGAGAGTAGTGAGACGCGCAGTTTCATAATTGCTCATACACCAGACGAAGGTTCCAACTCAGATAAGGGCGATCTGGAATCAGACCTCTTGCGTTGATTTCGATGTTACGAGGCGTCAGCCGTTCAGGAAGCAAACTATTGAACACAATTGAAGTAACATTGTGTTGTTAACCGTGCAGTTAGTCCATGCCGTGTGGCGTTGGCGATCATGTCTGTCCACAGCCTTCTGTCTCGTGTACTGCCAATCTTCTTATAGTCCATGCCGTGTGGCGTTGGTGATCATGTCTATCCACAACCTTCTGTCTCGTGTACTGCCAATCTTCTTATAGTCCATGTCGTGTGGCGTTGGTGATCATGTCTGTCCACAGCCTTCTGTCCTGTCTATGAGAAAGCAACACCCCACGAAACATCACGATGACCGACCGTGTCATTGTGACATCCCCAAGTGTTGACTTCAGGTGGACAGACAACGAGTACAACAGAGACAGACAACGGGTACAACAGAGACAGACAACGGGTACAACAGAGACAGACAACGGGTACAACAGAGACAGACAACGGGTACAACAGAGACAGACAACAAGTACAACAGAGACAGACAACAGGTACAACAGAGACAGACAACGGGTACAACAGAGACAGACCACGAGTACAACAGAGACAGACGTCTGGTACAACAGAGATAGACAACAGGTACAGCAGAGACAGGCAACAGGTACAACAATGGTAGACAACAGGTACAACAGAGACAGACAACAGGAACAAGAGAGACAGACAACAGGTACAACAGAGACAGACAAAGGGCTACAACAAAGACAGACAAAGGGCTACAACACAGACAGACATCGGGCTACAGCAGGGACAGACAAAAAGGATGAAAGACACGTGCGCGGACAATCCTCGAGAGAGACAAGGGCATTTCCCGAGCTCTCCACGAGGCCCATGGGCTCAGAGTTAATCTCTACTCTGGTTTCACACGGACAGTTCCATTGCGCATGACCAGCATTCCGGAAATCCGTTCTAATTTCAGTTACCGTAGATTGCTTTCAAATTCTCCAATTTATAAATGTATATCCAACATGGAGGTTGAGAAACTTGTATCAGCATAAATGCATTTCTGCAGCTGACGTCGGTAAATATCCTCAGTTATGGTATCAATGCCTTAATTGCCCTGTAGCATCTGCCAGATGACGCCATGTATA